>JASGXE010015052.1:0-60697 GCA_030068105.1 Sinentomon sp. SZTP_YWyxl
GTCACACAGATCACATTTGAACGGTTGGTCTGTAGAGTGACGAAGCTGATGAACTTTCAAGTCTTTCGATGTCTTCGCTTTGTAGTCACACTGGTCACAAGAAAATGGCCTGGCTGTTGTGTGACGTTCTTGATGCTCTTTCAAGCCATATGCGGTCTTTGTAGAGAAATCACACTTGTCACATTTGTGCAACTTATCAGAAGAGTGACGAATCTGGTGCTTTAATAAGCAAGTTGAGTACTTTGTGCAAAAATCACACTCGTCACATTTATATGTCTTTTGCAACGAGTGACGACGCTGGTGTTGCCACAAGCTACGTGAGTTCTTTGCTATGTGGTCGCACTCGTCGCATTTATAAGCATTGTTGTTTGCAGAATGGTGCATTAGGTTGTGGAACTGCAGTTCACTCGGGTAGACTGTAAAGAAATTACACTTATCACATGTAAATGGTGCACTGATGGTATGCGATGCCTCTGAAAATGAAAGTGAGAGATGCGGCATGAGAATGGAGTTCATCACTGGTGCCACAGTTTGGTCAGCAATCCCAAGCAGCTTACCTGCATGTGAAAAGACAAAAAAAGATGAACCAGTAGTTTAAATGGCACGAAAATACAACATTTCGAATAAATACTTCGACAATGATGGTTCACTGGACTAGGTCAGATGCAAATAACCCAATTGATAATTATCAATTCGTCAACTGATTAACTGGCAGTCCTGCAGGAGAATGAAATCCAAGACTCAAAATTCATACCACGGTGGTCACACTACGATTCACAGACCCTGCCTCGTGCGTTTGGTGGTTCCGACTTAAATCTTTTTGTTACATAAATTTAAATTAATTTTTCAGGACTAATGGAAACGCAGTATATGCACATGCACAGCATACGTGTGCACAAAACTCGTGCACAAAGCAGCTTGCCAATGTGTTTTTCCTTCAGTTGTATACAGCACAGGAATCAATTATAATAAACATGTTTATTTTAAAAGCACAGCAGACCAGTGTACATGGTGTGTCCACAGATTGAAAACAGCCACTTGTCTGGGCACGCAATGCATGATGCAACTGATGTTGATGGAATGACAGCAATGGAATGCACACATTAGAGCAGAAAAGCGTTGTTTTTTAATTATCAAAAAGAAAGTGACTATAAGTTATATTAAATTATCAGAAATTTGATTCTGAAGAACAGTTTGGATATGCGGAGTTATGGATAATCGGAGACTGAACGGAGAAAAACATCGATTCCATTTTATGGAGAGCATTAGAGTCTTTGCACCTCAGGGGTTCTAATTGGCATGCAGTGGAAACAAGTGAGCAGCTGATGGGTGCAAAAATGGAAAACAAGAATCGTGGGTAATAGCATTGTTTCAATATAAAAAACATTCGCCTTTGGGAACAGCATGTCACTGCATTTGCAATCCCTTCTCCACTGTATGCTCATTTCCAACCCGAATTGCAGGAGAAATTTTAAAAAAAACCGGTCTCCAAAGCAAGCAGCGTTGATCATTGCCCCATCTCAACCCGCAGGAGGAACCATCAGCCACCGCCTGTATTCTTTGTGGAAAACCAGAGTAGAAATAAGCTGTCCAGGTAGACATTTCAGAACTGGTCTATCCCAGCAAGGAACAGAGAAAATGTTTAATGGAGCGAAGAGGTAAGAATAAAACAGGGACCTTTCTTCCTTACCGTGTCGTTAGATTGTAGAAAGCTCAACCCTGGCTGTGTTAATCATTGCATGACGTGTTCCCATGGTGGGCTTGGGGGTCAAAATTACAAAATCATGAGAAATGGAATTTCCAGCGTGACGATGCCAACATAACTTAAACTCACTGCAAATAGATTGCGCCGAATCACGAGGAACATTGCTTGTGGGTACAATGAAAGGGGAAGTCAAGTATTTTTTCATGCCCAGTGCACATGGAGGAATAAAATTTTTATACTGGCGCTCTTTTCTTCGACCTACTGGTCTAGTGACAGCAGACAGAAGCTTGGCAGAGCGTCACGGATGATTTGGCAGAAGAGGGTGTGATTTGAGATTCAAAAAGGGATTTTGCTGAGTGGAAATATGCACCAAATCACTCATGGGAAACCAATATCTATCGGTTCGGAGTTTCCCAGAAAAAAAAAATGCCACCATACATAGCATAATTAATTTACTCGGCACTACAATCACACGTATACTTTTTGTGCAAAATTTATTTCCCGCGACAAAACCAACAATGGCAAGATAAAACAATGTTCCCAGCAAAATTTGATGTTGATAGAAGGCTAAAAGGGGCCTACCTGTACTCTCAGAGGTAGTATTCACGTCATCAGCCTGCAAAGGATCATGCTTTGTTTCCAGGGGGATCCCATCTTCCAGTTTGGGGACTGCCATCTTCCATTCTTCATGGTTTGGAGAAGTTCCACGGATGCCATGGCAGGTGTGTTGCTCATTTTCTTCAAGAATAAAACCATCTTCGAGCTTTACTTTCTGCTCAATTTCTTCCTGGCAGCAATGGCTCTCAGATAGGGGATCATCGGTTGGCGACAGAATGCCATCGGAAACAGCGACCTCGTTCTCCTCAGGAATCTCCACCTTCATTTCCAGCTCAATATGTTCTCTGCATGACATTTTAGAGTTGATTTCATTCAAATGCTCTTCACTGAATGGAGAGAAGATGGATCAGTGTTTTGTACTTTACTTGTACAGCCCCATTTGCAAAGTCAGAGAAGCATTTGTCACAAATGCCAGCCTGTGACAGATGACAAACAGTGGCATGGAAAACAGTTGCATGAACGTCAGGGCTGAGGAAATTTGAATTCTACTTCCAGGAGGTAACCTCCATTTAGCAGCCTCCATCCAACACATTTTGAAAGGGGTCAATCAAGACTGGAGTCTGATCCAAACATGACCAGTGCAATCATGGACAGTGGTGACAAAATTAGATGACAAGAGATGTCTTATCCCCCAATTAAGTGTTGCCTCCGCTATCAGAGCAGAAATAAAAGTACCACATTGAAACAATACTGACAAAAAGGTAATGTTTTATTTCTGCAGAGTAGATTTTTGAAAAATTGCATTTTTGCCCCAATTGATTGTGCATGCGAGAAATGTAATTCGCTTGGCAATGCGCACAGTGGATTGCAAAGAGATTTACATGCATACAGGAGGAATGGGGGATGATGATATCCATTTGCAAAATAACTGTCACACATATTGGTTTAGATGGGGCAGTTAGCGAAGCACGAATCTCAGTGTGGTCAAGCAATACACTGTTAAAACTTGTACCATCAAGTCAATATTTGTGCGAAACGTTTTTGCAACACAAGGAACTCTGGGTGAACGCAACAAAAGTTAAAATTTCAAATTAGCCAATATAAACCACCAATACAAAAATTATTACGGACAAACAATGCTAATCTGAAGATGTTTGGAAAAACACAGTTCTCTCCATTTTAACCATCCCCCGTGATACGAATCTTATATACAATACACATCTTGTGATCGGGTTAAGAAACGTGGAAAGAGTTCAAAGCAGGGCATCAGTCTGCTTCTAAAACTTACGAGACCCAGGTCAGTTACAAAACACAGGAAAAATACGTGTTGTTCAAACCTGTCATGTAAAAAATGCAAAAACGTTTGGTCACAAAAATCTTCAAAATCAATCTTGTATATTTGGAGGGGAGGACACCTTTTGTCATAACCTTTGTTACGCAGATCGTTGGGAACTTAGCTGTTGAACATGCGTTGTTGGGGAGGATGGCTCCCCTAGAAGAAACATTCGAAAACCCAGTGGGCTGCAAAATTGACAAATAATCGACAGAAAGAGATATCCTCCAGTATTCGTGAACAATCGCATGCATATTTAGCTCTGCAAATGCATTTAAATCATTCAAGAGAAAGGCTGACAGACATGCTGCGGCCGTATTCCCCATTGCAACTCACTCTCAGGACCAATAAAGCAGCCAATTCAGCGGACGAATGCATCTTTCAATGCAACAATGGGAAAGGAATAAGCGTTGTGCATAGAAATTAAATTCTCGCAACTCGAAATCAATCCATTGAATTGGCTATTGAGTTTAATCGGACTGAGTTGCAATGGGGAATGGGCAATCGAGTAGAATCTGACGATGAGTTGCTATGGGGAATGCGATGGACTGAAAAAATCCCAACGGTTCAGCCGTTTTAAGTGGAGGAAGGAATGAAAAGGAAGAGGACACTGTATATTTCTAGTGCAGCGGGAGCCCCCTTTAGTTAGACTCGGGAAGATGAGTGTGAGATAAAATTGATTTCTACCCAGCAGCAAAAGCTTAGTTGTGTCTGATTAATTTGAGTTGACAGTGCTCAAAAACTTTCACATGATTATAAAAGCATGGTGAATAACGTGAAATTGTTGGCTGACTTTTGGTGAGCCCCAATGACAATCATTTCCATTTCAATCCGACGGGGAACAATCGGTCAGTTATTGACGATGTTGCTGCAATGTGGTTCAGATCGTCAACTTCTGATGCACTTTTGTTGCAACACAATCATGCCAGTCATTTTCTGTTGGTGTGGAGTGAATTGTGGAAAAAAAACTTTGGGATTTTTGTTGGCACTGCATTTTGCACTCCCAAATAACATGCCAAAAGACCCCACTGATCGGAGTTAGTCATAGGTACATAACAATATCCGGTTTTATTTATACAAGGTGCTTCAGATTGCCTTTTGTTATTTTTGTGGAAAACGTTTTTGTAAAAGTTTTATGGAAGAAATATGTTCTCTTTTTATAGAAAAAAAGAGAGAGGTTTGATCATTTCCTCGAACTTAACCTTTTTGAACGACACACACAATTTGCCTTGACTGAAGATTACTCTATTTTTCTCAGAGATAGTTTGAAAATTACCATAAATGCATGCTGGTTCCAAGACATCCCTCCCGGAGCAACAGTCCACTCAAAAATATCACAGGGAAGCAGATTCAAGGCAAGTTCGGTGATTTGAATGTCAATATCAAGGCAAACAGGCAATCCATTTTGGGATACAGTTGCAAACTGGCAAAACACTTCAGCCGATGTTGTTTTGTGCTTCTCCAACAACACGTCTGGCTCAATCAGATCGCAAAATCGAACTTGTCTTTTCAGCTTGTGATCAGATGAAGCCAGATGCAATTCGCTCACGAAACATTATCGTTTTAGCTCACTCACGAACAGACATCAGCTAAATCCAATGGCAGTCAAACCATTGACCGGTCGCCACAAACAAATTGTGCCACATTTTAAACTGTTGTCTGGGAGTGCGGCAAAGCAAACTAATGCAGAGAAGATAAAAGTGTCTGCATATTTCTCACAAATTGTTGACACCATCTGATCAGATACCCGGGAGAAAAATTCACCACATAAAATATAGGGTCGGATTTGGATGCCTGGCACCCACAGGCACTGAAAGTGTTGGTGCCCCCAGGGCTGTGGTCATTTTTTCGGGGGGGGGGGGGGGGGAATTGTGGGGCAGGACGTTGTGTTGCACCGGGGGATCTGGGGAGGTGGTGTCCCTTTTCCCAAACGGGAAAGAATCTGAGCACCATTTGGGGTTAAAAATGGAACCCCAAATGGTGCTCAGAATGCTCAATTAAAAAAACAGCATTTTTTCACACAAACTACGGGGGAAAATGCTGTTTTTTGGTAACGTCAAATCTGACGAACTTTGTCACTTCAAATCTGCAATTTGCTGTTAAAATCAAAACAAAAATACCTAAAATCTCCAAAAAAGGGTCTCCCATCACCACTTTTTGCCGCCCCAGTTCCGGGCCAATTGGTAAATCCGGCCCGGATAAATTAATTGGTTCCAGAAGTTGCCAGACCCTCAGGTTTACCCTCACTGGGTTGGTTGACAAATTATCTTTGCAGGTGAAATTGGATGTGCCTCACAGCATGACATTTTTGTATCGAGAACATGATCCCTCAACATGAAGGTGAGATTTGGATCTCATTCTAAGTTGCCACATTGGCTATCACTTCGACATTATCAAGGTGGTTGTACCCACCTTTCCAGATGATGGCAGGCAAATGCTGTACTCTAAATTGATGATTTACTTGGCATTCTAGCTTGCAGTGTTTGTGCTTCCAGACCTCTTCATGAAATTGAGCCATTGTACTCGACATCAGGAATCCAATTCGCCTTGGCCATGTACAGCAGCGAGAAAATTAATTGTACCACATATGGTGTCATTGTTTTTGGATTTTTGGGGAAACCGCGAACCCATCAATGAATATTGGTCTCCCATCATTGATTTGGCGCATAGGTTTCCTTGAAAAATACCTCTTTGAAACTGAAAGCATCACAATGTTCACGGCATTCTCTGAAAGATTGAAAAACGGCATGCACTTATGGCACAAGTAATCTTCTCGCCGCTGTACCATAAACACACACGGAATATCCAAAACCATTGCAGCAACTCCGACTTGGTACATAGTTCATTCATCAACGGGGGTGACATGGTGAAACATCACGCCGAAATTGGTTCGGTGATCTTAGTCGCATTACGTGATAAATGTATATTCTGTGAACATGCAACCTCTCCAAGCTTCCACGACTTGTTAAACACACCTGAGTTAGATGGCACCCCATTGACTTCGGAGACATCATGGATTTAGTATGGGGTTTGTCAGATGGATGGATCATAGGCAAGGACTGTCACCTTCATGGGATTGGGGGTGATGAGATTAAAAAGGGCATCAAGTTTTCAAAACCTGGGGCAACACTGCTGGGCTTGCAGGGGGATCATTTCAGGTTTTTTCGCAGTGTGCATGTTCAAGGAAAGGAGCTGACTACCAAGTACCAAGTCGGAGGGTCCCAAGTTGGAGGGTCTGGGAGCATACCAGCAATTGGATTCTCGGGTGGAGTCTCAACAGGGTTCCAAGGGGCAGATCCACTGGGGGGTTTTTGAGGAGCGGAACCCACAAGCTCGCATTGAAATTTGGGTGCAAAATCGAGGCTTATCCATAAAAATGCCACAAGTCGTGTATTTTCTGGTCGGCTCTGAAAACGGCCTGGCGAAGGTCTGACAAAGTGAGCGAGATGCACCACTCCAAGAAAAACCAGCACCGAAAACTAATCAACATTCAAACTGAGGGTTCCAATCAACTTGTGAATGAGGTTCCCGTCAATCGATTTTGCTAAAATTCCAATGCTGAAGGTATCTATGAAAACAACGAACATTAAACCCACTAAATTAAACCAAAATTGCGCTGGTGACATTGAGAAGATTGCACAGGCATTATTGTGTCAAAAATCTTGAAATATGTACACAAAATCAATAGCCTCGTGATCTTCCATTTTTTCCCAATATGAAGGGTGATATAATGAGTGTCAATGATGAGTGTCAAAGATCAATAATGAGTGTCGCTTGGGAAAAATAGCACTGCCTAAATAGCTTTGAAATAAACGGTAAATACATGAGCAGGAAAATGTTTGCAAAAGAGCCAGTATAATTCCATTTCATTTGAATTACTCAGTTTGTGCCGGAAAACAGGTTTGTGAATTCCACCAAAGAATCTTGCAAAATAAAATGAAATCACAATGAATCATCGTGAAAAAACATACTCAGGGCTCTTCTGCTCCTGAAAAACTTCGAAATTTTCAAAATCTGACTAGATTAGTGAAAAACAACATCTGAAATTTTGCAAAAACAGAAAAAATGAACAGAAAATTAGTGTTCATCTTTTGACGAGCATGCAATAATTCCCCTCAAAAAACCAAACCTACCTCACTACAGAAGATTGGTAAACCCAAGCAAATGTGTCTGCGTCAATATCAAGATTGCTGTCCAACGTGAGTACTGTCCACTCTGAGAAGTCAGGTTTTTTTAACGCATCATCGTTCAACTTTCCGCTTTTAAAACCAAACGTGAGTAGTCAGGACACCAAGATTTCATCACAGGCAGGCAGCAAATATGGGTTCTTGAATTTTTCTGCATTCATACCAAATTTTTGGTGCTTCAGCCTGGATAAAGGAAATTAGCCTGTTTCGCTCGTGAGGCAGTTTTGCTAGAAAGATAGTTAGTTTCACTCGTGAGGTAGTTTTGCCAGAAAGTTGGCAAGTGTCGCTCGTGAGGTAGTTTTGCCGGAAAGTTAGCGAGTTTCGCTCTCGTGAGGTAGTTTTGATAAAAAAAATTAGCTAGTTTCGCTCGTGTTTTGCTAGAAAGATAGTTAGTTTCACTCGTGAGGTAGTTTTGCCAGAAAGTTGGCAAGTGTCGCTCGTGAGGTAGTTTTGCCAGAAAGTTACCCAGTTTCGATCATGAGGTAGTTTTGCCAGAAAGTTAGCTAGTTTCTCTCGTGAGGTAGTTTTGCCAGAAAGTTAGCGAGTTTCGCTCTCGTGAGGTAGTTTTGCCGGAAAGTTAGCGAGTTTCGCTCTCGTGAGGTAGTTTTGATAAAAAAAAATTAGCTAGTTTCGCTCGTGAGGTAGTTTTGCCACAATCTTTGCGAGTTTTGCTCGTGAGGTAGTTTTGCTAGAAAGTTAGCTGGTTTCGCTCGTGAGGTAGTTTTGCCAGAAAGTTAGCGAGTTTCGCTCTCGTGAGGTAGTTTTGATAAAAAAATTAGCTAGTTTCGCTCCTGAGGTAGTTTTGCCACAATCTTTGCGAGTTTTGCTCGTGAGGCAGTTTTGCCAGAAAGTTAGCCAGTTTCGCTAGTGAGATAGTTTTGCAAGAAAGTTAGCCAGTTTCGCTCGTGAGGTAGCTTTGCTAGAAAGAAACCTCTTCATGCCATCAGTTGGCCACTTTCGGCTCATACTCAGCCTTAAGGGGAGAGACCACTCGTGAAAATGAAAAAAAAAAAAAAACGAGTTCATCTTTAATTTTTTCGCATCAATGGAAATTTAGCCACTTTATAGATTGGACTGTGCTCTTTATTTTTTCACTCATGCGAGAGCCGGAAGGATCTCGCATTTTTACTGTACGGAAGGATCTCGACTGTGATGATCTAGAAGCCTTTCGACCTAAAGGACTTTGCTTGTGATGATCAACAAAACATTTTGGAGTGAAGGTTTTATCACATTCATCACATGTGAATGGACCTCTGGAATGATCTTGCTTGTGACGGTTGAGAAGGCTTCCCGAACTGAATGTTTTATACAGCGATTCCCAAAAGTTGCTTGACAACCCCTGCTATTTGTTAGTTTTCAACCAACTCTTGTGGGGCTATTTCGACAGATTTCAGGTTCAGATTGGGCAGGCTACCTGTTCCAGGTGTTATCCAATTGGATTGGAACAAACTCCACCCCAAGCTTCCAGAGTTGCTGCAATGAACTTTTCTGGGGTTGTTAAGTTTCGGCATCCACATTTTGATCAGAAGATATTGATATGTCACAGAACATGTCACAAAACATTGGGGGATTTTTAACAATAATAGTTGGCAGCTTGATGCATCCTTGGATTCATGGTTTTCAGTCGGATTATCTCCTCAAGACAAGCTGTGCCTCATCACGACCGCCTATCTTCTCAGGACAAACGGTGTCTCATCAGTCGCCAGGGCTGCTTCTTGAGGAGCCGCTTATGGATAGACGGACTGAAACAGTTCGCATTCCACCGCTGGAAGATAGCTGATGATGTCAACCTGGATTAAAAAGTGGTAAAAGTCAGCAAATAAAAACGAATAAACTATTTTCAATGGCAGCCAACCACAATGATTGCAAATGCCTCGAGTTTTTATAATTGAAGCACGTGCCCGTGCTCACTCATCGAGTTTTTTTATAAAATCGAAGCACGTGCTGAAAATGGTAAATGGTACCAGAAATGGTAAATGCTGAGTTTTTTTTGTTGTGTGTGAAATCACTCATGCAATAGTTCAACGAAGTTATTATTTCTCAATGACTAGGTATTCCACTTTTTTTTGTAATTTTTGTCGCTTTGCGATTTGAAATTCGTGGTGTTTTCAAAATGTTTAGAGTGTGGAGTCCCATTTTCAAATGTGGAGAATGGACCCCAGAAGTCATCGAAGGATAAATAATTGTCACTCTACATTTACGTCCTAGAAATCCATCAGGAAGCTGCAGGTGTGGTTTAGCAAACTTTTATGGGATACCCTGTATGAAGTCCAAAAATTACTATTTCAACTTTGTGATACCCACCCCCTTAAGTCATTATAGCTTCACCCTGCAATTGAAAATCTCCACTAAAAACGGGGCAGATCCCGAGAGTTATAAGGATTTTGCTGTTTGTAAGAAGTGCTTGGACACAGGCTAACTTTGGGTTTCATTTTACGACAGAAATTTTCAAATAATATTCCCAACTTCTGCAAGAATGCGACCTTGAAAATGGATATGGTTGGCGATCTAAGGAACGAGGAAATATTCTACAAAACAAAGACGGCCTTTCAGGTGGGTGTAATAAACACCTATAAATCCCATTGCAAATGCATTTGGAGGCAGGGGTCGCTGTTGGACAGACAGGAGAGATTCGGACAAGCCAGCATCTTCAGTCTGTTCAGTTTGGACAACGCAGCAGCGGGTTCACAGAGAGCGGGCAGGGAGGGAGAGGAGCAGCATGTAAGCAAAGAGGGAATCCTGCTTGCGCCTGCCTGGAGTCGATTCTCTCTTAGCTTCCTCACAGTCAAAAGGTGCATGCAGTGTGTTCAAAATTGGCAACATGCAGCTCAATAATTCTGGACGAAAAGGATTTCTGAACGTTTTTATTTTTACCTCTTGGCCATACACTGTTCGACTCTTGGGCCATGTTGTTGTTCAGCGCACTTTGTCTTTTTGGGCCAATTCCATATTTTTGTTGTTCCACCTTTTTGTTTTTGTTTGCCAAGGCCCGACTGCCCGGTGGTGGTGCGCCACTAGCCTTTTTCTAGTATTGTGAATAAGTATAGGTTTGCCTACATTTTCACCGATTTTTCTTTCGGTTTAAAAGTTGCAAGGTGATCGTTTAGAGTTTTGAAAATGGACAGAGTTGGCCCACAGAGAACAAACAGCATTGCCTCTCCAGTTGCCAATTCCTCATCTGACACAATTACCACCATTAAAACACTGCCTGTGTCATGAGAGGGTGAGGAAGGAATATACTATAAGTATTGTGATGCAGTTGCAGGCTAACAAAATGGTCTGGTGGCAGCAGACAAAAGCTTGGTGGCAGAGGTTCGCAAATGATTTGGTAAAAGAGAGTCCCTTGAAGGCTCTCTTCCACATCTTCGCTTCATTTGCACCTGCACACTGGGGCTGCAAGGCGGGGTTTTTATTATCTGCTCCAAAAGGAATAGGTTACCCCCTATCTCCAAATTGGCGTGAAATGCGGCCGACCAACCCTGGTTCCCAGCTTCGGCCGGTACAAAACAAAAAAAAAACTTTTTCGAAAAAACCAATTTCCTAAGCACGCCAAAAAACAGGCTAACAAAAAAAAAAAAAAAACAAAAAAGACGAACAACATAGGGAGCCAACAAAAAGGGGACACAGAACATCCTCAGATAAACAGCATTACAAATAGGCCTAAGTACTCTTGTCTGTCAAACGTTTTTCCACCGGCGATCAGGTTAGCAATATGACAGGGTGAAAAGCAGCCCACTTCCTTAAACTTTTTTGTATTCTTGACAAACAACATGCCCACACCAGAGCTCATCTAGGCAAATTGCGACTCTCGAGTCCCGCCCACTCCAGGAAAATTAGGTACCTACCTACTCATTCACTGTGCGAATCACAGATTGTCAATGTACGGACTCTTAGGACATTTTATACGTAGCCAGCCTCCAATCTGTAGGTCATGCAATTATGTAACGCCAATCTCATAGGTATCGCCTACTACCAATATGCAGCACTGTTTCAAAAAGAATGGCCATATCGCCAACATGATTTTTGTGATTTTGGCAGCATTTTGTCGCAGAAGGGCAATAAGATGAAGGTAAGTACCCATTTTTGTACGAAGTGAGGTTCTCATCATGCGCAGAAAAAGCATAAATGTGGACGTGGCAACAACATCGCCCATTTCAGTGACAGGAGCTCCAGAACCCTGACCGATCAGATAGCCTCTTCTAAGAAAAAGTGCCACATGTTCACCATTTATGGCGTTCTTTCCCAATATTTTCTCAGAAAATGCTCCATGTTGCAAAAAAGTGAAAAAAGTACATTTTTCTAGCATACCAAAATCGCAGCTTGTTCATTCGGATGTAATGTGTAATTTTTTAGGCCTTAGCCTATGGCTTAGGCACGATGATAAAATTTAGCAAAATGAGGAGCAATTCACTGCTGGTCGATGGATCATACGGCAATAATTATTGGTATACCGACTCATAACAAAACTCTGTAAAAATCACAAACATTGACATCGTTATCGCCAAAAATAAAAACCTGCAAAATTGGAGATGAGACTAGGTTTCATAGGATCTGGTTTTGCTTCCAACGGAATGTCATACTTCAATTGGTTGGAACTGCACTCTTCACCATCTTGAGAAGTTTCACGAAGACCAGTGTCCGTTTGATGCGGGCTTTCTTCAGTGAAAATAAAAGTGTCTTCCCCTTTTCGGACAGCATCTTCTTGATGATCAGGATTCAAAGATGAGTAATTCTCGAGTGCTAGGAGACCATCATAAACTATGACCTGGCTCTCTTCTGGGATCTCCTCCTTGACCTCAACCTTAATATGTTCGATGCTTGTAATTTCGGAAATGGGCCCATTCCAGCTCTGATTGTTGACACCTTGAGGCTCACTGGGTGTTTGGACCTCACACAATGTCCCAACTTGCAAGTCTTGATGAGGTATTTCCTGGCAATTACCTTGGTAGGCAAAAATATAAACAAGTAGGTAGGTACGTTAAAAAAAAATCTTGAACGAAGGAATATTCACCCCTTCCTGGAAATACCTATGTCCAACCTTCTCATGATGTGCAGGATGATTGCTAGTCCTAGTTGGTTTGTTTGATTTTTTTTATATTTCTTGCTCAATGTTTCTTACAAATACGGTGCCTTTTGTTGTCTTGAGTCTAGACATTCCTCTTGAAGTGATCCAAGGGTAAAGCAAACGGGCCATTTTTGTGTGGATGTGCCAAAATCATTGAGAACAGCAGTTTCTTGGCCTCATCAGTGGGCAGTGGGACATCCAATCATTCCATGCGTGGCAGAGCCAAAAAATATGCAAAATATATTCGTTGAAAACCCCGATAATTTGGGAGTCTGGGACCAACCAATTTTGGTTTCTGAAATTGCCTAATTTAGAATTATTTGAATCACCAAGGACAATGCAGAATTATTTAAATCAAGCCAATTCAGAATTATTTTCATTCGCGCGGTAAATTCAGGATCCATTTTCCATCCTAATGACCGCGTGCTGTCATAATTCACGCATTTTTAATTACCTATTTCATTTCAACTGCACATTGATTTCATACAAACACAAGAATACACGTAGGATAAATTAAATTCTGAACAATTAAAAAACTAATCATTTAAATTAATTCACAAATGTTCCAACCCTGCTTTGCATTTAATTGGTGCAGCGCACCGATGTCATCAGCACAGATGAATTTAGACTCTGATTCATCAGCATTGCTGAAATTGGACTCCGATTCAGAGCTGGCCTTGAAAACTGCCTGTTGGCTAGACATACGGAGGGTGTGAACATCGGGCATTTTGTCTGGGAAGAATTTTGGAACAGCAGATTTTCCAAGGAAGCGTCGGTCAACCCACTCTGTTCTTTCAAAATGTTCGGAGCATATGATAAGACCTGTCAAATCCCTTTCAGGGGGCTGAAGAAGGTCTGATCTGTCGCATGCAATTGCCCATTGATTCGCCCTGAAAAAAAAAAGTGAAATTAGACAAGCACGTTAGTATTCTGTGTTAAAGGGTATACCAAACAATCAGCAAAGACTCGTGCAGTAGGTAGGTAGAGGATAGCTGAGCTTACCCTGTATGTATGCCATGTTCACACTTTCCACTGGCCATGATGGGCCATTTTCTCCCCAGAAAATCCTACAGCCTGTTTTCCCATTTCATCGCTGACCAATAATGGGTGCCTCCCCACTAGAGAAAATGTTCTCTGTGGACTTTCCACATGCTGATGTTGCATAGAAATCATTAGGTACTTTATAGATATTTGGTGAAAGTGGCCATCTGTGCCTGTGGAATGTGGATCTCAGTCAGGTATCGACGACACTGTGGTTGCATCCAATCAACATCTCGGAAAAATTGAACACTTAGCTATCTCTCCACAAAAAACAAAATACTGTTTTTGTACAGGGTGGATATTTTACAAGTATCACTCATGTCTCACTTCAGACAGCTCTCACAAAAATCGAGTTTGCAGTGATGGTACCTTTTCACTCAAATTTCACAGCAGAGTTCGAACGTGTAAACACTCCTTTGTGGACGTGTTTCACCGAAACACTTCCCCGATTAACTTCAATCTGATCGGCCAATGAATGACTCATTTATCGTTATTTTGTTTTCTCTCCAGTCATGTGCGAGCCAACGACAAATTCGAAGTGAATTGCCACAATGAACACCTGCATGCGCAGGTGAGGAGAGAAGACGCAGATCGAAACGCGAGTCTTCGAGTAAATCAAGGCAAAGAATCACAGGGTGTTGCCATAAATCCTGCTAAGTTTAATGAACAACATGACGGTTCGTTCCAGCTCGGCAAATGTTCTGCCCAACTGCAATGAAGGAGTCGATTATGAACGGCACTGGTCGCGCTGTTCGAGTTGCGTGAAAGTTTGTCCCAACACAGGGGCGGTCTGGAGCCCAAGAGCACTTGATTTAACACCTGATTTAACAAGAATTAAACCGTGTTTTTCAAAAATCCCAACTTATGGAATTTTAGGGGTGATGGCTAAAATTAATGGTTGTGGTGATGGCATCGTGTTGCTTGCTTCCTGACACATCTGTCCGTACCTAGTATCTCATTTTCAAGTGACGTTTTGTCTCGAACAATGCGTATTGGGACTTCATTGCAGCCAGGTGACAAGTTTGTAAATTTTAGGCAAGTTTTAAAAGTAAAAACGTGAACGATTCGCATGCGGGGAAATTAATTAATGGCGCCGCTGTGTTGGGAGTTGTGTGAGGGTGATGCAGATGCCTTTACATCGGGTAGGGTGTAGGTGGAAGGTAAAGAGCTTGCACAGAAATTTACGACACAAGCATGAAATCTCAGCCCAGTCATTTGCTGATTGTAAATTGAATTTGTTTACTTTTGTTTTTTATGTTTGTTGGTGTCATGATTTTGGTGACACCATGTAAAATTGATTTGGTGAGCTGTCGCGTCATGCAGAGCTGAAGTGGGAACTTTCTATATTGATTTCATGACTCACTTTTCAACTTCAAAATTGAAGGCTTGTGAGCGTCCAATGGATCATGAAGCTGACGAATATGCAGGTGTTCTAAGGCTCGTTTACACGTTCGCGATTTTGGCCTTCCATTTGTGTTGTAGCAGCAAAAAAGCAGCTCGTGGCCAAAACACTGCACCGAAAACCCGATAACCAGTGATACTTTTAAAAAACCACCCTGTACTGTTGGGTAATGGGTTGCATGGAAGTAAGGTGCATAGTGTGCGAACACCTTTTGCATGGGAACAAGTGGTAAAGTTTGAGTTTCCGGTGAAAGATGCTTTTTTCATTTTCTAAACAAAAGGTCATCAGTGCCAGGGAAATAATTAGGGACATCCCTGGTGAAGAGGGTGTGTTGCAAGAACCTTTTTTGCATGTCAGACTGGGGTAACATATTTTCAACAATAAATTGAACTCGAATGGTTTTGCAGAGGGCAAAGGATTTCAAATAATGCTTACTCTGCCACAATTAATTGTGGCAGAGAAAGCACTGCCTTTCAGCAGCAAATTATTAAACCTCTGTAAAAGAAACAGCAAATGTAAAACGGTCACCCATCAACGTGTTCGTGGTGATAAACTACCTATTAGGTACCTAGGTATTATTCCCAAAATAAGGTAGGTAACACTTTCTTCAGTTCAAGTTGCCAAGGGTGGATTTTCAACCAAATATTTTGGACTGTCAAAGGAGAGATTGAAGGGTAGCAATTGACCAACGATATACCAATTCAACTCAAACCTTGGAAACGGGAAGATATAGTAGGAGACTACCTACCTTAACACAAGTTAATCATGCCAATAAGTGGGTGGTACCTAACAGTGGGTGCTAATGGAAACCCCCATTGTCAGTCAAAACACCAGAAGACCAAAGAGCGAACCATCCCAGGGTGTCAACATCTATAAGTTAGAACCTACCTATCAGTGATGAAAACTAATTTTATGTAGGTTTTAACCTAACATTCTTACCTAGCTGGGTCTCTGGGGAAGGTGAAAAATCTAATTTCTGGAACAGATGTATTGTTAAAGCAGAGCGAAGCAGAACAGTATCTGCCTTGTGCTTGCGGTTCGACAACTTGGTCCCAACACAGCTCTGGCGATGCAGAATAATCCATATTCGCCTCACACTGATCCAGGTCACAGCCAGTCGATGTAAGAGAGGCAGACATGTCAATGTTGAATGCTGGCCGTCCGTCACTGTCAATATTAAAAAAAGATTAGGTATTGTAAAGCCTGCAAGTTTCCTTGCAGATTTTACGCGGAATAGGGAAGGGATGATGCTTACTTAACACCCCATTTACACACTAAAAAGGAATGACAACCTACTTTTAAAGCAGACGAAGATCATGAAAACATTGCCAAATCAATTTTTCTCGCGAAGATGCAACCATGAAACTTGGTGTCAAAATTTCCTTTCCGGAAACTCGTGTTGCCACAGCTGACAGCAGCAAAATCACCAGGAATTCTGCATTTCGGCTGAAATTCGTAAGATATTTCCGGAAAAAGTGCGAATCAAAAAATTGCTTTCACAGTGTTTTCATGAACACCCTGAACTTTAAAAGTACCTGCGTAGAACAAGAAAACTCACACGACGATTTGTTCTCCAGTTGAAGGCAGTGGACAGTTAAAGCAGTTGTACTTCAAGTTCTCCAAATTTCCACCCCGCCTATGGCGATCTCTTGTACACTTCAACGCAATGATTTTTGCCAGGGCTGTCGTAGAATTGATATTTTCCTGCGGCCTTCTCTTTTTGAAAGTGGATTTACAGGTCAAACATTGTTTGTTTGTTTGGTCAGCCACATTGTGTCCGAAAAGCACACATGCTTTCAAAAAGAGATGGCCGCCGGAAAATATAATTTCTGCAATTGCCCTGGCAAAACTCATTGCGTTAAACTGTACCTATGTCGGCACTCGGCAGGCAGGTAGGCAATTAGGTAGGTAGGTACCTACTACACAAAAGTACCCAGTCGCTACCTACTTTTTCTGAGTAGGTACATTCAAATGCACCAGCTAGTTTTATCAACTTGATCATGTTTTGGGGGGGGGGGGGCAAAATGTTTTAGTGAAAATTGGCTACTCATACATCCAGTATGTGCGAAAGTCTAAAAAACCTAACTACAAATGACTGCCTGTACAATTCAATTCTGTCCAGTGCTCTGGGTGCAATTTAAGTAGGTGGGGGAGAACCAAATGTTCCAGAAATTGGCATACCTACTGACCATTTTTATTTTTCGTGATTATTTTTCTTCCATTTTTCTTTTGTGGAAATTTGTAGCAAGCCCATGCACTGAGGGGTGTATCTACCTTTTCAAATTTCAAGAGATAGGTACATGCATAGGTACCTACCTATTCCATTTCCCTGCCTTGGAGCGAGTTCGAGTCGAATGATAGGGTCACCAAATAGAAGGCTTACCGCATCAAAACTTCAAAAACACAGTCACAGTGGAAAAAGTCACACTATTCACATCCTCTCAACGTCCACGGATTCCTAAAACAAATCCGATACCAAAGGCAAAATTTTGCTGTTTTTAAACAATTGGCATGCCAACACTGTGCCAAAATGTGATTTTTGCCATTAGGGTGTTAAGCAGACGACCCAAGAATCTTTGTCGTCTGGGTTTTCAAAGTAGGTGCAGAGAGCGATTTCAGGAAATGTGAAAGGCATCAAGATATGGAATTTCCTCCCTCGGAGATTGAAAATATTGAATAGTTACACAAAATTTAAACGTGATTCCTTCAATTTTTTTATGGAACAAGATCCTGCTGGGTTGCGAGCCAGCTTCTTCCTGCATAGAGTGGTGTGAGGTAAAAGAGATATTCCAATGATAGGCACTACCAAGGTACGATCTTTAAAATGTACCTACAGCTTGATTTTGGATTAATAAAAAAATAAAAAAAAAAAGAAAAGAAAAGAAACAAATATAACAGAAAATTAGGTAGCTGGGTACCTTCCAACCAACATTGAAATGACAGGCAGGTTGGCAGTGATCACAGAGAACTTTGGGGTTCAATTTTATTATGCCTACGAGAGAAAAAAAATTGAAAATTTTCTTGTCAGCAACGTTTTACCCTGGGGGGCATTAATCTAGCTTTTTTGGCTATTAGCCCCCTTGTAACATAATGGGTGTCTTTGTGGCAAGATCAACTAATATGTGTTCCTTTTTTCTATCTTTGTTCGGCATAACCACCACCATGTGGTGAATGCCTATTCCCTTTCCTTTAGGAATATTTTTGGCTCTTTCAATGGCCCCATGTTTGTTGGGCATACCGATCTGCTGAATGATTTTGAGCTAGGTGTGTTGTTTTTCTTCAAATCTGTGGATATTCTGCACCATCAACAAATTATGAATGTATCCAATTGAGATCATGCATTATCTACTCCAATCACTGGATGGAATGGGAATGGCATTCAACATGAGGTTGGTTGGTTTCTGTGCATTCATATACTCGTGATATGTTTGATTTTTCGAAAACAAACTCACTTTATCCAATTGAGCCGAAGTTCCCAGAATTCTTCTGTTTGATTTTTGTTTTTTTATTTTTACGACACAACAACGTGAGAAACCTTTGGTAAATGTGTTGAATATGGCTGGTCGTAAAAATAAAAAAATAAAAAAAAAAATAATGAGGGGTAAACAAAAATTATCAATTACCGGTAAAAATCTTATATTGGTACATTTGTTTGTTGAAAAAAATTTGTTATTGGAATGCAATGTAACTTTTTGTGATTAAAATGCAAAATAAAATTGAGGAAAGCAGAAAAAAAAAAAAAAAAAAAAAAGGTACAACCATATTTGTGGATTCGAACACCCACAGATTACGACCATCACTTGTGGATGAGGGATGGATTTGGCATTACCACCAGCGAACAGCTGAAATTATACCTAGGTTCTGGATGAATAAAATAAGAATCGTCAGTTTTATCCTGTTGCTGGACGGGAGATGCTGGAAAAGTTCATTTGAGAAATGAAAGTAATTTAACTTTAGAACCGATAAAACTTAATCGCAAAGCTTGTTCCAAGACTTCATCTCACTGATGAGATTATTTAGAAATTGAATTTTTCAATTTTGGCACCTTAGGTACCTACCTACCTACTCTCACAAAATAAATAGGTCCTTATTATATTTACCTGTTTTTAACTCTCCTTGGAGATGTCAAACTGGGTGATGCAGGCTTGGACCCAGCAACGGCTGAACCAGGCTGCGGTGCAACTCCACCAGAAAGAATATGAGATTCAGTGTAAGCAGTATCCGAAGTCAATGAGGCTTCCTTCTGATTGGCACGATCCAAATTTGGACTTTTTGGACGATTGCAGAGCACTTCCTTGGATAACGTTCTTGTCTTGTTTGGATTCTTCTCGACGGTTTTCCGTTTCAAGTGAGCAGGAAAGTCAAATACACTTGGAACAGCATCTCTCCTCAGAAAGTGTTTCTCGTGACTCGTTTTCAAGAAGTCGCCGGATGAAAAGTGACGGCTGCGTAGACGCGAATGAGGTTTTGGTGTGAAGTTTTTAAGTCTTGTTGCCGAAACCCATTTGTTTGTCAATTCCTTGTCGGACAAGGGAAATCGATGAAAAGTGAACTGGCTGGCCGAGGAATAACGTTCAGTGCATCCAAAGGCAACACAAGAATTCACCATTGTGAAAACCGCCTACAGCAAACACGAACACGATAGACACAAGACAATAGACAGAGCACAATAGCTGTATTAAGGGTGTGCGATTCCGAAATTGGAATCGAGCTCGATTCCAAATCCGATTCCTGATATCGGAATATTTGGAATCGGGATCGTCGCTGGTGGAATTGGAATCGATGTTCAGAATTGGAATACAGAGCAAGTGGAATCGAGAAAACTGGAATCAAGAAAATCTGTAGGTAATCGGAATAGTAAAAAACTCTATTCCGATTCTGCTACCTACATTTTCGATTCCGATTCCAATTCTCGTATTCCGATCAGGTACTCGTACCAAAACAGCCCCAATGCCCTGCAACAAGTTGCCAGTGGACAGTGATGATCATTGCGAGAAGCCCAAAAAAGGTCAGAGGTTCCACAGTGACCATGTCCAGACCACCACCACTTTCCTGGCTGTTGTGTGTTTTTTTTTTTTTTTTTTTTTTTTTTTTTAGAAACCCATGGTGGGTATTGTCAAGAAATGTGGCCAGAAAAATAAAAATAAAAGAACAACACGAACCAGGTCAGGCGACGTGAAGATTCCAGCATGGCATTGTCCAGATGGTGACAGTTTGACAGCAGGCTCGGATGAATAGATAACACAACAACAAGAAATCAATTTGGTCACAAATATATCAATTTCGGTAGGTACCTCAATTTTTAGTGCATGAAAACATGGAAAAAAGAAGGAAAGGCACAATTAGCATAATATCTCCAAGGAAACGAAATGGGGGCATGATCCAAGTAACCTATATACCTACCTAGGCCTACCTACTACCTATACCTACCTACTAGGGCGATAAACTGAGTTTTGGCTTTATGACAGATAAAAAACTGGCCTCTGATAGGTTTAGCATGTCATGAGAAATGCCAAGTTTGTTCCAGAGAAACACGTAGTTGTTTAGGAAGAAAACCTAGAGACATTTTTGGAAATGGAAGGTGGGATAAATGAAACGAGGTCACTGGCCCTCGTCGACCCTGTGTTTTTGACCAGGGTGCAACAGCATCCTGCCCATCCTCCCTCACCACGGACACATTTTCGAAAAATTGAAACACCCCTGAGCTTTCTCCTCTTAGCAAGGGATTCCCAGCCCAGCTCTTCCCTGAGCAATGTCACACTGGAGTGAAAGGAGAAGTCCCCAGAAACAAACCTCACTGCCCTGCGCTGGACAGCTTCAAGTGCATCAATGTGGCACTGAAGATGAGGATCCCAGGTCGTTGTTGAATATTCTAAGATGGAGCGAACCAATGAGAAGTAGAGTATTTCCTTTACCTTTCTGGAGGCGTGGAATAGTGTCGGATAAGAATTTTCAGTTGATTTGATGCCCGTTTTACCATCTGACTTATATGAGGTCCCCAGTTCAGGGCAGGATTGAAATGAATGCCAAGGTATTTGATATTGTCTGGGCGAGACAACACAGAGGGACCAATGAAATAATCTGAGATGGAGGATGTGTAGATGAAGCAAATGACATAACAGATGTCTTTGCGACATTTATACTCATTTGATTCTCATCACACCATTTGACTATGGAATCTAGGTCATCCTGAAGGGCTTTGGAATCATCTGGAGACCTGATAACTCTGTAGAGGACTATATCATCTGCAAACAACCTGATGTTGGAGATGATATTATCTGCAATATCATTAATATAAATGAGAAAGAGGAGAGGGCCACACACTGAGCCTTGAGGAATGCCACTAGTGAGTGGGTGGGCCTCTGACAGATCGTTGCAAACGAGAACCTGGAACTGCCTGTCAGAGATAAAATTTGAGAGCCACAGGAAAAGATTTTCAGGAATTCTCAGCCTAGATAGCTTAGAGAGAAGAATAGGTATTGAGACTTTGTCAAATGCCTTAACCAGGTCAATGAAAATTGCATCAGACTGACTGGACTTTCCGAGAGCAGTGGCGATGTCATGCACAAAACTGGTCAGTTGGGATTCGCAAGAGAACTTGCTGCGGAAACCGTGCTGATGCTGAGAGAAGAATTTTTGACCCTCGAGCAACCGATATAAATAGCCGGCTACCATCTTTTCCATAAGTTTAGCTGAAGAGCTGATAAGACTTATTGGTCGGAAGGAGGTAGTGGAAAGAGGCTGGCCACCTTTAGCTAGTGGTATCACGATACTCATTTTCCAATCATTTGGGATTACATTTTGGGCCAAGGATACTGAGAAGAGCACAAAAAGGAAAGTTTTTAGTTTGTCGCAGTGGTTTTTAAGGAATGCCATAGGTATGGAATCAATGACATTGAAAGTGGAGTTCTTTGATGTTTTGATCGCTTTAACCACCGCTTCCAGGGAAATCAAATCAGCATCACGGAGAAAAGCTTGAACTCGGTTGTGGGTGACAGTGGATGCAGCAGGAATCTTTGGGTTGAGATAGCTCTTCAGAGCCAAAGCAAAACAGCTACTCGACCCAGCATTGGCACCAAAGGCACATTGACTGGAAGTTTTGCTATTGTGGAACTTCCAAAACTGCTTTGATGTGATGACATCATTGATTGCAAGTTTCTGAACAAAGCGTGCCTCAATGAAATTCAGATTGTTTTGGTAATCCTTTAAAGCAGCAGCATAAAGAGGGAACAGATTCTGGTTTGAGGAGCAGGAAGAAAAAAGGTTTAACATTTTGAAGTATTTTTGGCGAAGACTGGCATTAAACCAAGGTGGGAAGGAGAGATTTCTAATTTTAATTGGATCCCGCCTAGGTATAAAGTGATCAATGGTCAAAGTGCAAACTGTCTTGAATTCAGTCCAGAGCTGGTCAACTATGGGGTCAAGATTACAGAAGTCAAGCAGAGCAAAGTCAAGTAATCTATCGACAATCCCTGTCATATTTGTCAAAAAGATATGTGCGGCCAAGGTCACTTTGGTGGGAAGGGAGAGGGGAGGTGCACAACAATCAACCTGGAAACAGGCACTTATCATAAAGTGGTCACTCATGCCTATAAAGGATTTAATTGACATTGCTGTTGATTGTGGACAGTGAAAATAAGATCAATAGCTGTTCCAACATTCGGCTCAAGCATGTCAGTGGGTCGAGTTACAATGTTCACAGCCTGACTCAGAGAAAACCTGTCACATAGGCGTTGCAATCCTTCTGGATAACACAGTCTGCGGACAAGGGAGGACATTGAGGTTGAAGTCACCCATGATGAAATTGGCGAGCTACAACCAAGCGGATGTGACTGCAGGCATGGAGTGATTGCTGCCAGGAACTCTAAATAATTGCAGTGAAGCAGTTTACGGACTCGCTGGGAGGTCTATACAGCAGCAAAAGATAGGCGGGAGGGTAAGAAAATCCAAGAGAAACTACAATAAATTCAAATGCTTCGCTGCTATAAACAAGCTTGGGCTGCAGGAATGTTTCACTCCCAGGAGTACCCCTCCACCAGTTCTCAAGCGATCTCTACGAAAAACTATATATTTTTGGGGAAGAATGTCATTTTCCGTGCACGAATCATCGAGCCAAGTCTCTGTGACAGCCACACAATCAGCATCGATAGAATCGAGAATGGGCCGCAATGCATAACGCTTAGGAAGGAGGCTACGAGAATTAAAAAGCAACAATGAGAGGGTGAATTTTATACTGAGCCTATCAGAAGGAGAATTATCTATTCGAATAATGTTCACTCTATGAGAAGGAGACTGGTTAACTTCAACAGGTGGTTCATCAGGAAATGGGCCAGAGGTTCTCGCGCCGAAGCGGTAAGTAGATCCCTCCGGCCCATTTCCATCAGCACCACTGCTGCATATGATGGTGTCAATGTCAACATTCGGGTCATTGGGTTGGACTAAAGGCGGCAGAATCGTCAATGACCTAAAAAAATTGATGGAGCGAGTAGCTGGTCCAGCTACATTCTGAGCTCCAGTTTTAGAATAGTGGAAGCCATCCTCGGAGATAGCAGATGATTGGATGTGACGAAGATCCAGAAAGTTGACATTGACAAGATTCTGGCTAAAGGAGGCCAATGCATCGTTTAGCTTGGAAATTTTTTGGTTTATGAACGGATCAAGCGGCCTAGGGGGGATTGAGCAATATTCATGCTGAAGTTCATTCCTGGAGAACTAGACAGGTAGCTGTATTGAATCACCTATCAACCTCGTGACTGACAACAGAACATGGGGTACGGATGCATGAATAATATCAATTTCCCCGATGACTAAGTTGACCAAGAGGCGGTTACAGTCACCCATACTTTTTTAGGCATTGTTGAAAATTGGATATACCCCATGAATATCTAGACTTTTTCTCCACCTGGTAAATCTTGCACATCCACTTGCCTTGAAGAAAAGGGTATAGGTGTTTTAAATTTGAGCTGCTGCCAATTGACAAGACAACGTCCTTTGGCCCATCACCTTTCCTGAGAGAAGAGGTGGCAGGGGCAGGCTCAGCCTGCATGCATGGGCCAGGAGGAGAAAAAGAGTTGTTTTTTCGGATATTAAGGGCAGGACCAGATCTCACAGGTTTGCTTCCAGCTGAACTCTCTGCAGGCAAACCAACAGCAAGTGAGGAAGGAGGTGGTGATTTTGATTTGCTCAGCTCCAACACCTGCGCTTTAAGAATGGAGACATCAGCTTCAAGTGGGCAGGGTGGTGGTGGTGGTGACCCTGGTCTGCGCAACTCCAGCATCTCTGCCTTTAGGTTGCAGATCATCTGGTAGTTTGCAGATCATCTGCAAACAACCTGATGTTGGAGATGATATTATCTGCAATATCATTAATATAAATGAGAAAGAGGAGAGGGCCACACACTGAGCCTTGAGGAATGCCACTAGTGAGTGGGTGGGCCTCTGACAGTTACCCATGGAACTGCAAAAAGTTACCCATGGGAAAAGAAAACTCAAAAACAACGAAACAGACCACAGATTTAACAAAAAACACCAAGAAAAGAACGTGAACGCACACACGTCACAGACCGGACCGGAGTCAGCGGCGGCCATTTTGAAATTCAAAGATTGCCGGCGGGCAATTTTGTAATTGGTGTAACAGTTCTGGGCAGGTGTTTTGAAATTGCATTTTACACGCGGCAACTTATTTGAACTCACTTTACCAGACCTAACCTGGTCTTTGCGTGACCCGAGGTCATCAATAAAGAAAGAATTTTGATCGAAAAAAAATTCCTGGGCCACTTGCAAAAAATTTTGGAATTGGTGGGATTCGAACCCGGGACCCCAAAACTTTATGTTGGGATGCAAGCACATCAATCCGACGTCTTAGACCACTCGGCCACAGCAGCAGCGACGCTGGGTGACGTTTTATCACTCCTATTTATGCACAACTTCTGAATATAGGCCAATTCCGCTGCGTTTCCATTCGTTCTCCCCTGAACCGTTTTCTCATTTAAAATAAAGCGGCCGGCGGCGCATTCTTTTTTTTTTTCCAAAACGGGAAAACGCGATCGAGGCTGCGATTTTTTTTTTTTGAGTTGCGCGGCAGTATTTTTTTTTCACTCGGTGTTTTTAAATTCCAAAAAATTCATTGGATTCGAAGCGATTTTCGAATCCTTTTGTCGAATCCAAATCCTGAGTTGCTCGAATCCGAATCCTGACAAGCTCGAATCCGAATCCAACTCGAATCTGGATTCGAATTTCGAATACGAAATTTTCAAATCCGAGTCATGGATTCGGATTCGAGCTCGAATCCGAATCCAGGATTCGCACACCCCAAGTACAGGTATGAGCCTCTTCATTTTGCACCGAAACCGAATGGCGGGAATCAACCGTCATCACTTTCTTCTCAAACGTTTCACTTTTCAGGCTGCTCGAAAAATTCCTTCCCCAACCCAGCAAACATGAGTTTAATTATCAAGTGCTTGAAAAGCGGTCATATGAACGCCAAAAAAGCGGTATTTAATCGATTTTAAAAAGATTATTTTGCGGTCAAATGTCCCCTTGAAGTGGTGGAATTTGTGCTTGTGAATTTTTGAATGACGACGACCACTGTTGGTCTGAGTATCATGGTGCATTTTGAATGACGACGACCACTGTTGGTTTAAGCATCATGTGCTTTGTTTCTTCAAGCATCACTCGTGCACCTCTGGAGCCCACTTGCTTGATCGTCCTCGGATTGAGTTGGACTTCTTGTCGAGTGAGTTTTCGTTTGCCTGCATTTTGTGCTAGGTACCTATCTCGGGACTCTTTGCTTTGACCGGTGCGCTCTAACTGTTTTTGAGGGGGGCAGTGGAAACACACAACTTTTGGAGAAGTATACTTAAATATCACCAAAAAGCACTAAAATAGCAGTCAACTGAAATTGGCCTTTGTGATGGAAAGATATCGCATTTTCAGCACTTTTTGTGTGCGTTTCTTGCAATGTGATGTCAAGAATCGCTTCTTTCGCACTTTTTTGACATTTCAAACTCACCAAAAGGAAAAGATGTTTTGAGCATGAATTTATTGCTCATTTCAGATTCCAGACATTGCATGTTGATCCAATTTTATTTGCATTCGAAATTAAGGAACAACAAAGAATGTCTATAGCACAACAATTGACGAATAACAGCACATTACAGGTGAACAGTACCACATACAAATGGAGTAAACTTTGAAGACCTTCAACGATTCGCAAATTCAGTTTTGAAAAAACATCGAGTGTTGGGCGCAAAATGCAAGAAAAGAGATATTCGGGTTGGATGAGGTGAAAGACAGCCGGCAGATGTGGTGGCAAAGGACATTCAAAAATTTACTGTTAAAAGCAACAGACCCTTCGTTGTGCGCTCTGGTTGTCCAAACGGCCACCATGCGCCTTCAGGACAAGTGATGAAAATATTGTGCAAAACCACCATTTGATGATCACTCTCCAAACTCCGAGGAAAAAGCGTTAAAAAAGCACTCAAAAAGTATTTTGATTTCCGTCACTTCTCCAGTGATGATTGAGTGCGAAAAAATCGCTTTCTGCACACTCATTTTTGGTCAGCACCACTTGACTCGACACTTTTTCGTCATTTTGTCATCACATTTTCATCATCCGATGTTTGCTGGGAATGCTCCCTTTGGAACTGGTAGAATGATTTCCCCACCCCCGTAAATCTCCCAGAAATCCGCTTCATGGCAAAAAGCCATAACCAACAAAACCAACCATGCCAAGTGACGTGCAACGGCAAAAAAGCCCCATCTTATCTTTTACTCCTTGCTCGCACACCTCTCAAGAGACGGTTTTTTGCAAAACAGTGGCAAACACAAAAAATTCCATGGAGTACACAAACAGCACAATATCAAAAGCGAAAAAAACTTGATTTGCAACGACGGCCATTTTCGATCTCTCTTCACCCTGTCCGTGACTCCCGTTGCAGAATGGTCACCAGTCCCACAAGTTTAAGGTCCAGAAAATAAACGACTGGCCCTGCAGAACAGTTGCCCACACACACAGAAAGCAAAGGCGGCCATTTTGAATTTCACTTTGCACTTTCCAGCGCACGAATTTCCAAATTCCAAATTTCGACCAATCAGGTGCAAACCCGAATTAAAACCGCGTTTACGACATCCAAAGCAAATCTAACCGAAACTAACCTACCTAACCGAACCTACCCAACCCAACCTTTCCTCTTCCTGGTGTCAACAACTGCCACTGGTGTCAAAAAACATTTAGGCATTTAAAACTAGGAAACAGGAGACAGGCTTCCTGTTGTAGACGAGCGATCAGCTTTTTCTTTCCTGTCCCAGTCGCTCGTGTCGTGTCCCAATCGCTTGTACAAGGGCGCCGGAAGTAAAAAATTTCAGGGGGGGCGAAGCATAGGCCGTGCAGCGGCCCACAGCTCGGGGGGTCCGGGGGGCGGGAGCCACCCGGCGGGGATCCAAGGGGCGGAGCCCCTGGTGGGGGGTCTGGGGTGCGAAGCCCCCCAGAAGCTCGTGATATATGCGAAAATTTGCTGCCCAAAAACAACTCTCAGAACAATTGCGGAATATGAAAAACTCAACAGTCACTTCCCTACCCGTGCTGTCGTGACAAAGGTGTTTTTACTCAATATGAGTAAAAAAACCCAAATATCCCTTCAAAATTGATCGAATTTAACTCAATTCTCCAAATAACTTAGTCCCGCCCCACTGATTATTTTCAAGATTATTTTCGAGGAAAAATTCCATATAGTTGTTCGGGCGAAATTGGAGAACTTAATTCAGATGTAGGTAGGTAGTTGCTTCACCGATCAGCCCAGATTTTTGCTGACCTTACCCCCCCCCCCCATCTAAGTTAAGCATGTTGTAGGTTTAGAGAGGGATTTTTTGCAATTTACTTATTCGCTCCCCCCCTTTTTTCTTCTTCATTTTTTTTTTGCTGAAATCACTGTTTGGGTACATGCATTCTGGTTTACCTGCACTATTTGACCATGTTGGAATTTGGCTCGGCCACTGAATTTTGTTCTTGACAATATTTGACACCTGCTTGGAGCCTGCTCATTTTGAACTTTTCGGGACCCTGCCACTGCATAAATTTTGCAAGATGTGAACTGTTTTAAAAAAAAAAAAAAAAAAAAAAGCAGTTTTTCATCACAAAATGAATAATTATTGATTTCAATCAATCGATAAAGTCATCCGGTTGCAAAACAAAGTTTACACAGCCCTCTCCAAGCTCAAAATAGTTTTTTCCCTTCAGAGTTTTTTGGAAGGTCAGTGCGCACCAGTCTACCCGCAGTAGGAAATACTAGAAAACCAATTTGAGATCTCAATGCAGATTGATGATGCCAATTGGGCATCATTTAGACATTTAAAAGGTTGAAGGGAGACGGAGAGTTTTCTCCCAATGCCACATAATTGCCACAGCCGTCTTTCTCTATTTTGTGACCTCTATGGGTGGACCTATTTAAAGTCACACTCACAAGAAAAACGGCACACAACGCGAACGTCACAGTTTTTCGATCATATGGCGTTTGGAAGAGAAATTGCAGCAAATCAAATGAAAAACAACATTTGCTTTGCCCATCAGCTCTGCAGTGCAGCTCAGGTCCGCCACAGATCCACGGAAGGGAAGGGATCACTGACCTTTTCTAAAAAATAAATAAATCCACATTTTCAGGTATCAAATGGGATGATCATACTTCTGGGGGTGGTCTAAACAATAACCAGACTGCAATGTGCTGCTGGTGCAGTGGTGTATAACCTGAGGAAGCACATGAGAACAGAGAGAGGAGAGGAGAGGAGAGGTATGAGTTGAATTGGGAAGTTGAGGAGTTCCATTGCATTCCCTCTGCAAAAAGAGGGAATGCGTGAAACCACATTGCAGCGCAGCATTCAAAGAGTTCGGCAGGCAGTGTTGTATTGGGAAAAAGTCATTACAATTCACCATTTACCCTTTACCACAAGTGAAAATTTGGAGTTTCTCCTTTTGTGAAGGAATACCCATTGTGATGAGATCACAGGAGGGGCAGTGATGGACCTGTCCAGATACTTTACAACGGTGGCGCATCTGGGTTGTAGGAGGGGCAATGCCCCTCCTGATTTTTTCCAGGGGGGGCAAGCTGCCCCTCCTGACCCCCCGGCTCCGGCGCCATTGCTTGTGCACCTGCACAATCGACGGCTGCACAAGCGGTCTGTGGGCGGCAATTGTTGTGCAAGTTGTGCTGAGTTTGGTGTCTGAAAGTCCAAGAGGCAGCGCCACAGAAATCCGAGGGAGGCGCTGCCTTTTCCCCAGCTCAAAAACAAAACAATGCTGCCATGTAATGTTGTCTTTGGTCATAAAATTATTGTTGCGTGGTGTTCAAATTCAATGATTTTGGGATTCTTGGCAACCCGGAATTTTATTTCTCCGAAACTTGAGCACTTTTGTTCCGAAAATGGTTTCAGAGTTTAACCCGACAAAAGGTTGGGATCATTCTCCGAGTTCCTGTGTGGAAGCGCTCATTTTTCTGCTTTCCGCCATGCGAAACTGCATCAAAAACCGTCGCTTGGTTCAGGAGAAATTTAACTTTCGGTGGGCATCGCACCGCGGTCCGCCATTCACTCGCATGTCTTTCGTTGCGCACACCCCCTTTAAACGCCGCAATCCAGCAGCACACAATTTGGACTCACGAAAATCCCGGAGTGCTGATGTGAGTGCTGATGCGTTATGGCTGATGTTTCGCTGGTTGTTTTGTTTGGCTAAAAAAATAATGCAACCTGTTGTCCTGCTCCTTCTGAGCCTCTTCTCTTGGCCTTTTATTGTGAGCCTGTGAAAATTGTGCATGGAGTGAGGGTGGAGGAGTTCGGTGTCATCACGGGATGCGGGCCTAGTTTGCGAACCATCCTGGCCTTTCTTCTTTGTCCATTCTCGTGCCAATTCAATATTCGAGCATCGGCTGCTCAGTCGTGTCCATTGGCGCAGATCCTGGGGGGACGGGGGGGACACGTCCCCCCAATATTTCAAAAGTCATGGATTGTCCCCCCCCAAAATTTAATCTATGAATTTTCTCCGCCAAAGATGGAAAAGTGGAATCGGTTGATGTCCTGCCAGAAATGTTACAAAAATCAGTTTCCTGATTCACTGAATTTGTAGGAAAAGGTTCATGACCCTCGTGGCGCAGTGGTTAGCGCGTCGGACTCGTAATCTGAAGATTGCGGGTTCGAATCCCAGCTGGGACACGAGATTTGCCGTGGCACTTGTGTGTGCATCCTCCCTCGGCGAGGCACGGTAAATGAAATTTGCCATGGCACTTGTGTGTGCATCCTCCTTCGGCGAGGCATGGTGAATTCGGTCGGAAAGACAGACTTAAGTGGCCAGTCTGTTAGTCCTTCGGATGGGACTTTAAGAAGGAGGTCCCGTGTGTAGCATCACACTACGCACGTTAAAGAACACCTAGCTCCAGGTCCAAGACAGAGGCCTGGCAGGTTACATGAACACAGAAGCCACTTGGTATCACCCGCCGATACTCGACGTCGGTTCCTGCGGGTTGGCTGTGCCATAATACCGGCAGTATCGGCAGTTGTGACTGAGGTCTTGGGACCTGGAGCGGTGGGTGCTGTTGCGATTGCCCTCGGGAGTATGCCGGTACCTCGCCGGGACCCTTGATTGGGTGCCTGGAGCGGTGGGTGCTGGAGCAGCTACTCTCAGGTGACACTTGCCAGTACCTCGCCGGGACCATGGCTGACGACACAACAAAAACATGAACGGTCGGACCACCAGCCCAAGGCTATCTGTCCATAAGACCCAAAGAAGAAGAAGAAGAAGAAGAAGAAGTTTCTGTGTCAGGCCAATGCTCGATTGCCTCAATCACATTTTGCTTGTGTCCAAACGAGGTACTTTGAAGGAGCCGAGTTGTGGCAGCAGTTGGTTTTTGTTGGTGAAGGCAGAATTTGCTCCTGGAGAAGACTGAGCCCATTCAAGTTTGCGTTCCTGATAGCGTCGATCTCCCCTTCATTTTTTCCGATCAGCAAGTCTTGTGTTGATGTGCACGTCCGAGAATGGAACTTTTCATTTAAGAATATGTCAACAACTAGTCTACCCATACCGCACAGCCTGACACGCTGTAACCACCGTCAACGCTTCTGTCGACCTTTGCTTCTTGTCCATGGAAAATCACACCCTGATGAATTCTGCACAATGCTTTGCCCATTACGACCTCTTCAGAATGATATGCTTTTTGTGCCAGTCGAATTTCTCGAAGTTTGGACGTACCAAAACCAAAAAACAAGGCCTTTTATTTTTTTAATTCCTTCCTTTTCCGTGCAAGTGGGATGTGCGTTATGGGACATAATGAATCTTTTACAGCCAACAGATTGTGCATTTTTTTAATCCATCGGCTGGACGCAGTTTCCCAGGGCAGTTTCCGTGTTTTTCATTTTTGCTGCATTTTTTTGTGGACTGCAATCGCCGTCGCCGAATCGCGCGGAAACGGACACAATAATTTTTAATTGAAAGTCACACGCATTCACACGGTGTGAAACTCCTATCATGCATGAGCAAGAAAGATATTTTGCTTTCGCCAAGGCAACGTGATTTTAATACTCAATAAGTATTTGAATCACGTTCGCCAAGGACAGGAGCTAGGGATGATTTTCTCTTCCAGAAAAATGTCTTTTTTTGACAAGATTTTAGTGGAAAATACACAATTTTTCACCAAAAATGGATCTGAAATTTCAAAATTTCTTCAACTTCTGGGGGACTCCGTCCCCCAGACCCCCTGCCAGGGGCTCTGCCCCTTGGAACCCCGCTGGGGCGCTGCCCCAGACCCCGTATGCTGCTGGGGGCTTCTCCCCCAGACCCCCTAAAATTATCCCAGATCGTCCCCCCCAATATTTGGTCCAGATCTGCGCCCTTGGCCGTGTCAAAATGCGTCACGACACAAGAACACGGAACGAAAGCAGAAAAACAGAAAAAGGGTGAAGCCGTTTATACGGGGGGACACAATTGCACGGCAACAGGGAAACATTTTCAGAAAAATGCTGGGCCCTTAGCCGTGCAATTGTGTCCCCCCTTTGGCACCAGCATACGGCACAGGGTGTGCCTTATTTCTCTGGAGGGTGGGCAGTCGGTTGGGAGGTTAGGCGCTTTGCATAGGTGAAGTTAAGTTGGGTTAGGTTCGGTTAGGTCGTTGGATTAGATGAGGTTAGGTTAGGTTTGGTTAGATCAGGTTAGGTCAAGGGCGCAGATCCATGCTGAATATTGGGGGGGACGATGAGGAAAAATTCTGTCGTACGAAGCGTTGCGCGAAGCGCAACGCCGGGGGAGGGGTTCGGACATTTTGAAAAAATGGCACCTCAAATGGTGCTCAGAATGCTCAATTTTTTAAAAAAATCTGACAATTTTTTAAAAAAATCTGAGCATTTTTCTTTGCATTCCCCATTTACTCAGAAGTGAACAGATGGACAACGTCAAATCAGTCAATGAATGTTGTCTTTTCAAATCCAATTTGCTGCAAAAAACACGACACGACCAAACAACCACGAAAGTGCTATCGCGTCTCAAACACTGGACTCAACGACACTCCTTTCATCATTTCAACTTCAGATTTCAGTTCAGGAGTCAGAATTTTCTGTCTTGCTTTTGTCATCCATAGCCAAATTTCCATTCGCCCTTGTCCGTGATTTAAATGAACTTCCGTCGGCATCACGTCCCATTCAACAAGCCCAGATTTAGGCATGGGCCGACGGGGCCGCGGCTATTGGGGCCTCCGAAAGAGTTGCGATTCCGGCCCCCAGAAGTGCAATTTCATCACTCATTTTGATTTTTTGCTGTGGTTTCTCAGAGAAAAAAGAATCTGGCACTCGGCTTCATATTCGATATGGGAAATAAGATCCGCGACACAGTTCAGCTTTGTCGAAAACAATTCACAGCTCTTGAATTATTGGGTGGGACAATTCATGACTTTAAAAATATTGGAGGGGACGTGTCCCCCCGTCCCCCCCATGATCTGCGCCAATGGGTTAGGTTCGGTTAGGTCAGGTCAGGTTAGGGTTCTCTGTGCAGTGTACCTTTACTCACAACCCGGACCTTATCTGATCCAATCTGACCTAACCTGACCTGATCTCCCTGCGCGATCTCTTATTGAGCGACTAAGCCCCATGATTTGCTCAGCCCGCAATTACAGATACAGAATAAGAAAAGATAATGCAGAGGTAGTATAGCAACGAAAATGCAAAAGAAAACCGTTTGAGGAGAACACAATTGCACAACAGATAAAAAGCACACCCTGTAGATACCGTCTGCAGAAGCCAAAGGGGGGACACAATTGCACGGCAAGTACAGCTTTTTTGTAAAAATCTTTCCTTGTGACCGTTCAATAGTGTCCCCCCTTTCAATGACATAACCCCAGAAAAATAACCAAAAAAAATCCCCATGATTCGCATTTCTGCAAAATCCATTTGAGCTGTTGATGGTGGTCAAAACTCGAAATTTCCCCATACTATCGATTTCCCCAGAGCTTCCCCAAAAGGTGCAAAATTTCCCCTAAAGGTGCAAAATTTCCCCAAAATGAAAATTTTTTACCCCATTCCGCCACACTGCACAGCATCCACTCGGGTAAAAAATCCCACGAAATCCCTCGCGCAATGGAAACCCAAATGCGGGGGTCTGAGGGGCAGGGTTCCTGGCGGGGGTTTGGAGGGCGGGAGCCCCCCAGCGGGATTTCAAGTGCGGATCCCCTGGCGGGGGGTTTGGGTGGCGGGAGCCCCCCAGTGGGGTTCCAAGGGGTGTAGCCCCTGGCCGGGGGTTGGGGGGACGTCCGCCCCCAAGATCCACGCAATTCTGAAAAACCGGGGCTCTGAAAATCGCTCCCCTGGCCTCTCGGAGAGTGAAAGAACCACTGTTCTTCCAATCACCCTTCTTCATTCGGATACCTTTCACCCTTCTGCAGCTCGATTTTTTCTCTCGATTGACGATACCTTGAGTTGTTGGCCTGAACCCTTGCAGTCAAAGCGCAACCTGCCTGCATTCTTTGGTCGCAAACTCGCAGCAGACGCAGTCGAGTCTGGTCGAGTCGACGTCCAGGCGAGAGGTATTCGATTCGATGGAAATTTGCGAAATGCAGGAAAACATTTTCACATGAAGTGAAATCATTGTGATTGTGGGAGACACCTGGGCACAATCGGAGTTTTGGACACAATTTTCAGTTTTTTTGCAAAGTTCCGTAAAAAAATCCCTCAAAATATAAAATTCCTTTCCAATCCCTCAGAAGGCCAAAAAATCCCACAAAAAGGGATGAATCCCTCGAATTGGCAACACTGATTGCTGGTGTGCTGGCTTTTTTCTTTTTTGTGTGGTGTTTTATTGTTGACTGATGAATCATTGATTCCTGCATTCATTGACGAAAACAAAATGCAACCTGTTGTCCTGTTTGTTTCTTCTCAGCTTGGCTTCTCTGCTCTGTTGCCGTCCTGTGCTCGCCTCATTATTGGCCTTGTCTCCTTCATTGTCTGCGCAAGTGGATGGCACTGGCATGGGGGTGCGGTGAGTGAGGTTCGGAGTTTTCGCGGCCTGCAGTGTTTGTTCGTTGTTGCGCTTGCAGGTTTTTTTGAGGTGGGGCAGGGTAAAGAGCAATTTTGTTTTTGTTGTGCCATTTGGGCATTTTTTCACCGATTTTGACCAAAAACTATACAGCAACGCACCACATTGACATCTTCGTCTCCACAAAAATTGGGCACGATCGGTTATCAATTTTTTGAGTTATCGTTGCACACAAATTGTGGTTTGCTGTCCGTTGTAGACTCGCTTCGCTCGTCAAAAACAAAAATCTAAATTTTTTCCCCAGGTGGGATTCGAACCACCACCACGGGCACCACCGCAGCGTCAGCATGCTGTCCAGGCCACTCGGCCACAGAGGCTGCTGCCGGAATTCGCTTCAGAAAGGTGTGTTCATGAAACTGTTTTTGACATTCCGATTTTGCTCGCATCCGATTGGCCGAAATTCATGCGGGTTGTTTGGAAAACAGAACTTGGCTTCCAGCGCATGCATATTTTGATCCTGTTGCGTCCACGTCGGCGGCTGGGAGAGGAATGAGTGCTCCGATCGCTCGGGTCGGGGAACGACAGTTTCTCTCGACGATTGAAACTGAAAAAAATTCATGCTGCATCTCGGATTCGAACCCACTGCTCCCTTCAGCCTTCAGATCACGCTCTCCCAACTGCTGTCAGCGTATTCAGAAATACACGTCACTGCTCCGCTCCTTTTTGAGGGGATTTTGCACTGTCTGTGTTGCTATCTCTTATTGGGCATCATTCACAGTTTTTCGCAGTCGCGTGTCGCTGATTTCGCCAATCTGGGCACCACTTTTTCTTCTTTCCAATTTCATTTCTCTGACAAGTGACACCACTGAAATTGGAAATTGGGCCAGAGCCTCTCTGGCCCAATTTCCAACTTCTGCCATTGGCGCAATTGGCTGAACACGCCCCATATCCAAACCAATTGGCTTTCTCCGCACATTTTTCCTTTGACGTCAGCGGAATTTCGTTGCCAATCTGGTCGGACACCTCGAGGCTCCATAAATTTCAATTTGAATTACCGATATTTTGCGTTCGCGCGAACATTTGCATTTTCGGCAGGTTTCTGCTGCACATTTTCGTGTGGGACCGGATGGGGGGAAGTGGACCGAATGTTGTTTGGGCAGAATGAATTTTCGGCCGAATTGACTTTGGTCCGAACGGCATCTGGTCCGAATGGGTTTTGGTCCGAATTGACTGAAGATCGAATGAACTTTAGTCCGAACGACGTTTGCTCCGAATGGGTTTGAGTCCGAATTGTTTTTTGTTCGAATGGTTTTTAGTTCGAACGCTTTTTGGTTCGAATGGTTTTTTTTTTAGTTCGAATGGTTAATGGTTAGAACTAGTTTTTGTTGGTTAGAATGGTCAGAACTAGTTTTTTTTTTAGTTCGAATGGTTAAAGTTCGAATGCTTATTTTAGTCAGAATTGTTTTTGGTTCGAATGGTCTTTAGTTCGAATGTTTTTTGGTTCGAATTGCTTTTAGTTCGAATGTATTTTAGCCTGAACGAGTTTTGCACAGAATTGGTTTTCGTTCGAGTGGCGTTTGGATCGAATGTCGTTTGCATCGAATGTGAATAAGAACGAAAAATTTCCGAAAAGTATGGCTTTTGCGCTGTGGTTGTTTTGGTTTAATCCTAAACATCAGCTTTATCACTGCATAAAAGGGGTCGGGATATTTGTTGGTATAATGACATTTAAACGCCAAAAATTGTCGAACTTATCGAAACACAACCTAACCTAACCAAACCTAACCCGTTCTATAACCTGCGATAAAACATATACCCAGATAAAACAAACAAGAGAGGCGGTTGCAAGATGTGGAACTGTTCAGATTCAAAACAAACTATCTCCATCTGCGCAGACTTGTGCGGAAAAATGCAGAATCTGCCAAAGTTCAACGTCAACAGCCGACAAGAATGGACAGTGGGTTGAACGTTTGTTCGAATGCCACTTGGACAGAAATCAAATTACTTCGAATCGTATCTGGATCGAATGTGCATTAGACCGAATGTGCATAAGTTCGAATGGCGATATTGTCCGAATGTGTTTTACTCCGAGTGGTTTTTAGATCGAATGACTATTAGATCGAATGATTTTTAGGTCGAATTGCATTTGGATAGAATCTCTTTTTGTCAGAATGTACTTTACTCCGAACGGCGAATAGACGGAATGCACATTGGTCCGAATGGTTTTTCGATCGAATGGTTTTTAGATCGAAGTATTTTTTAGTTCGAATTCATTTTAGTTCGAATGGTGATTGGATCGAATTTTCGGTCAAATCCAGGTGCGTTCCCCCGTGGGACCCACTTGTGTGGATTCCAATTCCACTGACGGAATTCGTGCTGAAAAGAACGAGATCATTCCTCTCCACAGCTGCAGGTGATCGCAATGGTTGTTTCACAAAACCAAATTTGGAGTGGATACCAGATCCGGGATCCCATCATTAGACGCACCTTGATCATTGTGTTGGAGCCTGGAGCAACTTATCCCAATTGTTTTGGAGCCAGTAGATATGCAGTGCAGCTAAAATCGGATGAGTTTGAGAGACAAAACATTTGATGCACTCAACATCTGGTGAAGACATGTCCGAACGCTCATCTCTTAAAGCTCGGCCAAGGACGAAGTTCGGCCTTCCTGTGATGCCTGTGAAGTATTTGGTCACTGGACAAAGGATTGTCAGGATGATGATACCTTCTCGCACACGCTGATCGGTGGCCAACACAATCAGATATTATTTCAGCTGATTTTCGTCATTAACGTTGCCCTCGTTTTCTTAAAAATCAAGAATTTTATTTTCGGTAGATACGTCGTTTTGTCATGACCTGAATGTTGATTTTTCTGTTCTTTTTTTTTTTGTTTTGTTGCACCTTTCACACATCCAATCATTGTGATTCGAATATGTGAGATCTGCTTGTACCCAGTTATTATTTGAATTGTGTACAAATTACTTTCTGAAGTAAAAAAAAAAAGAAACTGAACCATAATAAATGCTCGACTTGCTTGCAGTTTTAGCCAATATGGTTGACAGTTCTGAAGTGAATAATTTTGCAACGACCAGAATCAGGCCTAGATTAACCTCAAGGTCATTCAGGCTCTGGCCATTGATGAATGTTCTTTACTGCAGTCTTATCATGTAAAAGAACACATGCAATTGATTTATCCATGTTGAGACAGTCACGAGGTGGAACTTCACAAGTCGTCACAATTCATCGATCGGCCTGTGATTTTTTGAGTCCCCGAAACTGGCAGACGCCAATTTTATGCTCAAGAAATGGTAAGCGGATGGTTTCATTTCTCAGGCTGACTTTATTTATCGAAGTGGTTGATTTCATTTCGCAAAACAAATTTGTCAGTAACGTCTTTTGAAAACAAAAAATGACTGTGAATTCAAAGCAATGGCCCACCCACGCCAATTTTTCCGCATCCAGATTTTTCCGCATTTGACATTTGGTTGGCACAGGACAGAATGTAACATGATTGTTTTTGTTGTGGCTGGCTCCTCTGTTAGCCAAACTGCTCCCGCTCGGTTTACTTTTCAACATTCGAAATAGCAAATTTTGATCCGCAATGTTTGATCCACAAACCTAAATAACGTAAATTCATTTGGGCCCTAACACTGGGGCGTGAGATGTTCTGCGCAAATTTGCTGATTGATGAAACCTCTACAATATTCAAATTCACGACGCATGAAGCACAATGAAGCTCCAATATTGCATTATTTTTTGCAGCTCTCTTAATCTTGATGCCCCTCGTAATGGTTCATGGTTGTAAGACTGACGGCACTGCTTGAATGTTCACTCAAATTGTCAAATTTGAACAAGGCAAGTACGAGTAAAACGAGTGCGTTAATTTTCCATTCGTTTTGAAATCAAAAAGTGTTGCAGCTGAGTAACGCAGTTCTTCACTTCCAAAAATCATATTTGGAGTTCGTTTTCAACTTTTCTGTCGCCAGTCTTGAAGCACCATCCTGGGAAATCTGGCTTCTCCTGGAAATTGCACCATCCTGGAAATTGCACCCAAAATGGACACTGAAATTTCAAGATTTCTTCCGCTTCGGAGGACTCCACCAATACTTCCTGCCAAACGGCAAGAAGTATTGATGGAAAATTTACCCTTTTGAAAACTAGCGACAGCAAAAGAACCAACCCAACAGACACGAGAGCGATTGGATTGGCCACCCAGCCACGTGAAAAGAAAACACGAAATGACGTCCCTCCAACGCATGTTTTGGACACGATTCGATCAAATGAAACAGACCGACACTATGATGACATTCATTCAAGAAACCATTCGCCGTGGACAAATTAAAGGGAACTAAGTGTGAGAATCTTTAATTTCTACTCCTGCGATTTTCCATTTAAAACCCATTGTTGTTCAACAATATTTGTCATTTCTCGGTTTTAACTTAGCTCCCTTTAATTTGTTCAAGAAACCATTGATCTTTTCCAAGTAACCTCACTCGACTCGTCTGCAGCAGGTGACATAATTCCATAACTGGAAAACCAAACCTTGTTATGGCAGCGAACAAGGTTGGATTTGGGCCGATTTTTTCATCATTTCAATGTTAAAGCCTGGGGTCACCAATGCATGTTGCCGTGGCGTTGCCGGAAATTGTACTGCAGGTGGAAAAATGGACCAGCGAGTAATTTCACCTGATGGTGTATAATACTGTGCAGTCAATGTTACGTCATGTCCCTTCAATTGCTTCATGAAATGAATTCAGTCCACTTTCTTGGTAAAGTTTTGAATTTCCGAAAGATGTGGGGCACATCATCTTCTCAAATCCGCATTTGTCGCAGTGCAGAAGTTCACAATTTTTGTCTGAGATGATAAACGCACTCAAAATCCTAGGGATTCTAAAGTCGGGAGGGAGTGGTACAAAAGATCGCCATGACGTTCCCATCCAAAGTAAACTAGGAGAACTTGTGGCAGGAACTCTAAAGGCAAATGACTTTCTTTCTTTGCTTGAAATGTACAAATCAGTAAAAATCACTAGAGGTTTCACCAGAAAACATCCCAAATAGATTTTATTTTCCATCACCAAAAAAGTTCAAAATTTAATGCTTGCAAAAAATTTCATAAAATATTTAAGATTTAATTTCACAGTAAAGTAAAATTGAAATACAATATTGAATACCAAAATCATAATGAATTACAAATGAAAAGAGGGACGGTTTGTTGAGAGAAATTTTGAGACAGAAAAACTTGAATTGCACTAAAAAAGAATGCACCAATAACCAAGTAAACGCACCAAATGTTCAAATCAGAAAATCAAAATCTGTTTATGGACAGATTTGTTTGTCACTGCTCACTGTCACACAAAACAGAACACAAAAGCTGTGCACAAAATCAAGTTCTGCCTCTCTCGGGCAAAACACTTGTTTGAGGGGTGTATGATATGGCTATCAATGTATACGCGGTGAAATAAGTGAAATTCAAGAACGTGCCAATTTTAAATGTGTGATCACCAAACGTTATTTCAAAGAAACTTGGCAAACGTTTGTTTCATTTTCATCAAAGTTATCAACATAGAAAAAAGCATAAGATACGTAGGCTGTTCAATATCAAGTGAGAGTGATGTCATTGTGTTGTCCCCTTTGCTTCAACAAGCCTTTGTTCTTATTTTATTCAAAGAATGGTTGTTGCACAGCACTCTGGTAAAATTTCACAGGAAATGCTCCACCCTTCTCATTTTTCGATGCATTTGAAACTTACTTCTTGAATTAACCCAACGAAAAATGGTTTGTTTCCAGAATGTCCGACGAAAGGGATGTGGTGTGGTTTTGTGTGGCCGCCAGGGAAAATGGAATAAAATGCAATCCAATGCGTTGGAGGACATTCTGCTCTTTCAATAGCAGCTGTTTTCTTTGATTTTTTTCCAATTTTGGTAATTCGAGAGGCGATTTTTGGAAAAGTGTACACAAAGAGCAATCAAAATTGAACCGAGAACATTCACATGAAGACTGGACGTTCGTTGAGTGCAAAGGTCGTTGACCGGCAACCCGGAATCTGGGACGACATCAAAAAACATCAATGGTAAGAGATCTCATAAAATTTGTTGAGATTTATGGGAAAGATTCATGTTTTCCGTGGGAAGTTCCCAATATTGCTTTCTGCTGAACAACAAACAGACAGACACAATAAATTGAGGGTGACGACCACCTGGGCCAGAAGAGCCATTGGATGCGAACTGCCTCAAATGTTCAATCCTCACTCGCAATATGCAATGGTTTTTCCTTTTCCGAAAAAGAACTTGTGGTTTCTCCAAGCTAAGACGGATGCAAAGGAATAAGCGGAGGGTATTTTGATGCACTACGGCTAAAACACACTGTAGCACCTGTCTACGAGTGAGCAGAATTGTAAAACCGAACGAATCAGTGCAGAAGGGGACTAATTTAATAAATTTCACCAAGCCAAGAAAATGGATGAAGAACACAGAGAATGATCTCACAACTTTCACTTGATTCTGAACAGCCCACGAATAAAATTGTCGTTATCAACATAGAAAAAAAGCATAAGATAAAACAAATTGTAGAGTTATCAACACAGAAAAAAGCAAAGATGAAATAAATTGTAGCTGCGAAAAATTGCAGAATATCTGAAAATAACATCTGCACTGTCAGCTTCTCTCAAAAGATACATCAAGACTCACATTAAAAAGATCATAGAGGAAATCAGTGGGCAAAATATCCGACGATTGCAAACGACCAAGACACTGGAGATTTTGAGTAAACTATTGTAAAATGTTTATTTTCCATTGCCAATAATTAAACACGAAAATTGCAATGAATTCCAAGAGAAAAACGGACGGCTTGCTTACAGAAAATGCTTTAGAGAAGAAAGACAGGTAGGCATTGCACTGGAAAACTGGCATCGATAAGGCACCAATGTTCGTACCAGAAAAGTGAAATGCATTTATGGACGGATGTCTTTCATCGTTCATTCAATTGGCATGCTTTTAGCTACAAACTGAAGGACCAATAATGATTTTTTGTTTGGAAATTCCATACAGTAACAATTACTGGAGGGTTTGTGAGCAAAACATCCAAAAATCCACAACACTTCATTTCAAACGTACATATTCAAAATCAAATTGGTTCCAGTTTTGCATTAAACTTTGTAAATATGCATATGCAATATGCAAAAATGTGCACTTGAACACCTTTGGCAGATGTATGCACCCTTTGGCACACCCTATATATACACCATGTATATGAACACCCTTTGGCAGATATATGTAAAGCAGAAACATGAAATATTCATACAGGCCACAATAATTGTAAATTACATGCATAAACAAGAACTGGAGGGTTGTGAGGAAAAGATCCTAAAATCCACAACAAACTTCATTTCAAATGTGCATGTAATGTGAGCGAAGATTTATCTTCTTGAACGACTTGTCACACGCCTCACATTTAAATGACTCAACTGAAGAGTGACTATGTTTGCGGTGTCGCCGCATGTTGTCCATGGTTTTTGCAAAGTAGTCACATTTGCTACATTTGGAGGACTTATCTTGAGAATGACAGATTTGATGTTTCTGCAGATAAATTGGCGCCTTGGCAGAGTAGTCACATTGATCACACTTAAATGGTTTGTGTTGACTGTGGGGGATTTGATGTTTCTGCAAGTAAATTGGCACCTTTGCAGAGTAGTCACATTGATCACACTTAAATGGTTTGCGTTGAGAGTGACGGATTTGATGTTTCTGCAGATAAATTGGCGCCCTTGCAGAGTAGTCACATTGATCACATTTAAATGGTTTGTGTTGTCTGTGGCGGATTTGATGTTTCTGCAAGTAAATTGGCAACTTTGCAGAGTAGTCACATTGATCACACTTAAATGGTTTGTGTTGACTGTGGCGGATTTGATGTTTCTGCAAGTAAATTGGCACCTTTGCAGAGTAGTCACATTGATCACATTTAAATGGTTTGTGTTGACTGTGACGGATTTGATGTTTCTGCAAGTAAATTGGCACCTTTGCAGAGTAGTCACATTGATCACATTTAAATGGTTTGTGTTGACTGTGGCGGATTTGATGTTTCTGCAAGTAAATTGGCACCTTTGCAGAGTAGTCACATTGATCACATTTAAATGGTTTGTGTTGACTGTGACGGATTTGATGTTTCTGCAAGTAAATTGGCACCTTTGCAGAGTAGTCACATTGATCACATTTAAATGGTTTGTGTTGACTGTGGCGGATTTTATGTTTCTGCAAATAAATCGCCGCCCTTGCAGAGTAGTCACATTGATCACATTTGAATGGTTTGTCTTGAGAGTGATGCATTTGATGTTTCAACAAGATATTCAGCACTTTTGTAGAGTAGCCACATTTATCACATTTATATGGCTTGACGAGAGAGTGACGAGGTCTTCCGTGGTGCTTCATTCTTGTGAGGAGCGTTGAGGTGTCCATATTTATCAAGTCAAGTCGGTAAAGTTTCACAAAACATTCGTTGATCTTTGCATCAGATGCAGACATGCTTGAAATTGCTTCCGAGAATGAATGCTCCAAACTTTGCTTTTACTCAAATATGGGTCTTGCTTATTTGTCCTGAAATGAAAATAAAAGACACAAAAGTGAGAAGGAATATTCTCTGCAACAAGGTCATGGAATCGGAAGTTATCGGCCCAACAACAGTATTAGAAAAAGAATGCTTCATAGACCGTCAGACCGATACCACCGAATTCCAGCATGCACTATTGCATTGCAGAAGGGAATGCAGGGTTACTGGAGCAAATGAATATTCGAAATACCGACACTCTTAATACCAATAAAACTCCTGTGGGAACAATCGCATTGAGTGCAGTCCTGACACTCTGTGGAACATTGCGCAAGGCAGTGGACGTGTTCCAGCAACGCCCATGTTGGGAACGAACCACTATTCAAGCCAAGCACAACAGTATGCACGTGAACCTGCAGAAGGTATAGCATTTATTCACCCCATTGGCCAGTTACCTTTTACGATTGAGTTTTGTGTCAGTTACGGGTTCCATGTTACAACAACTATAAGTCACCTGAACATTGTTTGTTTTGTAATTTGCTCTCTGATTTCTCTGCCACAACCTGCTCAAGTGATATCACATGTTTGAGTTGACTGAGCGTCATTTTCCTGATGTGGAATTGTTGCTGACTTGTGGTGCATTTGAAAGAACATGTGGTTGGGTGGTGGGCATCAATTGCGTATGCCATCCCAAAAAAGTGAACGATCACTGTCAGAGATGAGGGTTTCCAAAAAGTGTCAGCCAACATCTCTGCGAACTCTTGGACCAGCCGTAAAAGTAAGAAGATATTTTTACTCATGGATTTTTGTCTGGCTGCATCTCAGGAACCTTCCGCTACGATTCAAAATTGAAGTAGTGCTGAAGTTAGAGAAATTGGTAGAGTGTGTATAAATCCAAATGGGACAGCCGCCAAATAAAAAAATGCAGCAGATTGATGGTGCATGATTCACTGCAATTATTGTTCACGTTCTGTCATTCTTTCATGAAAGCAACCAATTCGTGTTGATTTCGAAAAGCATCCACACGACCTGCCCATCCTGGAAAACCAAACTGGAATCCAGAACTAATTTTTCACAAGACGAAGGATGCTGCTGCGTGCTGATTGGCCCCTGACGAAGAACAGCGATAAAGGTGTGAGGGAATATGGGATTTTTCGGAGATGCTGTTGCAGAATGAAATGTCCCAGACGTGCAGAGTGCAAATGGAAAAATCCGAAGCCAAATTCAAGAACAGACCAGATTTGTGGTTGGTGACTTTTCGCACAAACTCATACACTCATATCTCACATGAAAGTGGCAGAATGCTCGAAGAGTTTCTTACTGCGTGAATACCCATCCTGCTAATGGGTTTTTCAACTCCTCGAGCCTTAGTGTAACCTTTCAAGTTTCGCAAAAGTTCCATGTAAGCTTGTCGTGACCTCTGCGATCCACTTGTTGTCCCCCATCATCGACTGTGCAAGCCCCTCAGTTGACCATCATTGGGGCAATTAAAATGAGGCACAAACATTCTGGTGAATAAATTTTCTGAAAAGCAGCTAGAAAAATGGACCGACGAGAAATTTCACCTGATCGTGCAATGCAGCATGCGGCATGTCTATTCAATTGCTTAAAAATGAATTGTGAGTCCACTTATTCAGTAAAGTCATGATTTTCCGAAAGATGAAGTGCACATCTTTTTCTCAAGTCCAGTGATTTCCAACAAAAAGAAGACAGAAAATCAGTTCATGGGAGGAAAAAATGCATTTTACAATAACGTTGCATTTTATGGTTCTCTTGCATTTGTCGCAGCTAGGAAGTTCTCAATTTTTCTTTGAGATGATGCGAATTTGTAATCCCAGTGATTCAAAAAGGGAGAGATTGGGACAAAAGACAATCACGAAATTTCCATCCAAAGTAAACTGGGAGAACTTGTGGCAGAAACTCTAAAGACTTCCTTTCTTTTTTTTGTTAGAAATATTCAGACAAGTAAAAATACCAGTGGTTTTGCCAAAAAATATCCCAAAAATAGATTTTATTTTCCATAACCAAAAAAGGTCAAAATTCAAACACTAAATCTATGGAAAAATGGATATGACTTGCTTACAGAAATGCTCGACAGAAGAAAGACAGGTAGGCCTTGTGCATTTGTGAACTAGCAAAGTTAAGGCAACAATGTTTGCACAAGAAAAGTAAAATGCCTTCGTGCATAGATTTGTTTATCATTGTTCGTTCAATTTGCCTGCTTTTAGACAAAAAACATAAAATTTTGGAGCAAAAATGAAATACAGGCCACAATCTATGTACGAGCTCCACAGATCTGATCAATTTGCCTATTCCACTCGAACTAAATGTAAAATAATGATTTCTTTTTATTTGGAAATACCAATAATTGATAAAAAATTATGTTTGGTTCACAAAAAGATTCAAAAATAGGCTCCTTTCGTGGGGGCAAAACAAGCGATTTCAATTAAAATGAAAGCATTTTTCACATTTTTTTAGTTATTATTTCGTTGCTGTTCAACCCGATGTTGAAGCCTGCAACTTTGCATGCACTCAGAAAAGCACGCTGGTTCAAGTATTTAGTAGTGGCTGTAATTTGCAAACAAAGAAAACAGTACCCAAGCCTCCTGCTGGTTATTCCAGGGGAGTAATTTCATGGGGCCCGGTGGGCGACTTCTCCCTGCCGCGAGATATGCCTCCAACGGCTCATTTGCCCCATTGCTGGAGCGAAGCCCCAGCAGGGTTCCAAGAGGTAGCCAACTGGGAATTATTTTGACAAGAAAAGGTTGATGTTTAACTTTTTCTCATGCATTTTGCAGGTCATGCACTGCATGCCTTGCATTCTATGGCCGAACCACCACCGTATAGAAACATATATATTCAATATATGCATATACAAAAACAAATTTGCATGACAAAAAGTGGATGCATATATTTAGGAAGATTTCTTTGCACAGTAAAATAAAATATAACATTGAATACTAAAATCATAATGAATTGCAAATGAAAAGATGGAGGTTCGTTTACATAAATTTTGAGACAGAAAAACACGAATTGCACTCATAAATAATGCACGAACCGAGTAAACGCACCAATGTTCATGTCAGAAAATCAAAATCTGTTTGTAGATGGATTTGTTCACGGTCACTGTCACACGAAACAACGCGCTTCACAAAATCAGGTCCACCTCTCTTGTTTGAAGGCATTAAATCAATGCTATCAATGTGTAAAGCGGCGGCGGAATTAATGTACCCATACATAAAAAGTGCGACTGCTCAGATTTTAACAAAAACTCCATGCTGCAGAAAATAAAGATCATCTTTTATAACCAAGGTCAAAATCTCAAATCTCACAAAAGCTCTGTTTAAATCTAAAGAGCAAAAGAAAAGAAAAAAAAGTTTCTGAGGCAACAGTTAAATGAGAAAGCACATGTGTGGGAAAATAAATTCCGCCGCTGCTATTCAAGATGATCTTCGTGAAATTCAACAGCATGCTAATCCCAGCAATGCTAATCGACTGTCACACAAAACAGTCGATTAGCAATGCGATCAGCGGACTGAGGCTATTTCAAGGAAACTTGAAATGGCCAGCCTGAGGCTATTTCAAGGAACCCAATGCCATTTCAAGGAAACTTGGCAAACGTTTGAACCATGTGATTTCATCACAGTTATCAGCACAGAAAAAAGCATAAGATAAAATATGTTCATGCCGAGAGAAATAGCAGAATATCTTAAAATGATACCTGCTTTCTCAGCTCCTCTCAAACTATACATACATTACGCACATAAAAAAGAACAAGACAAGAAAACATTGGGCAAAAATATCCGATGATTGATAATACCAAAACACTGGAGATTTTGTAAGTAAAATATTGTAAAAAGTTTATTTTCCATCACCAATAAAGGACAAAATTAAAAAAATAAAAGGTGTAATGAATTCCAATAGAAAAAATGGACGGCTTGATAAGAGAAAATGTTGAGAGAAGAAAGACAGGTAGGTATTGCACTTGTGAACTAACAAAGTTAAGGCACCAATGTTCGCACCAAACTAACATAGTTAAGTTACCAATGTTCGCATAAGAAAAGTAAAATAAATGTTTGTGGGCAGTGGTCGGCATTGCTGATGAATGAAGCAGGCGATACGACCACGTCAACTAGTAAAACCGAGAAGTCACAAGATAAAAATATAAAAACTCACAGGGGAAAAGGAGGAAGAGGCTACTGAATGAATCTATCCACATCCTGCAGAGCAACACACCCAAAAACAAAAAGGACAGCATGCATTTGGACATCGCTTGGCATTCATTTTTCAACAAAAAGCCGTCAATGCCGAACAATATGAAAATTGGATGTGCCCTCGTCGAGCAGCAGTTGGCGGCTCAGTTGAGCTGACGATGGCGTGGTGACACGTCGAAAGATCTCCTCTGTGAGTTTTAATTTGAATTTTGTGACTTCTCGTTTTTTTTTTTCACTCGCTGACGTGGTCGTTTGTTTCACCTGCTTCATTCATCGAAAAGTAAAATGCATTAACTTGAAGCTAATCTCTGTCACTTTCCAACTCTGTCACTAGTGCAAATTCCATACAGTAACAATTACTGGAGGGTTTGTTAGCAAAACATCCTAAAATGTACTACAAATTTCATTTCAAATGTTCATATACTGAAAACAGATATGCAGATATGCAAATTTAAAAATACGCATACTCTCATATTCTTGCATATACGCAAGAATATGCAAGTGTGCAAAAAAACAAGTACCAGGTGTTAACCGTGCAATCAAAATATTTCCGATTTTCAATTCCCAGGGTGCAAAAATTCCATGCAGTGACAATTAATGGAGGGTTTGTGAGCAAAACATCCTAAATTGCACAACAAATTTCATTTCAAATGTTCATATTCCAAAATAAATATGCAGATATGCATATTTAAAAATGCGCACATGCAAAAATATGCAAGTGTCCAAAAAACTAGTACCTGGTGTTTGAAAAAACCGTGCAATCAAAATATTTCCGATTTTCAATTCCCAGTGTGCAAAAAATGCCATGCAGTGACAATAACTGGAGGGTGTGTAAGCATAACATCCAAAATGCACTGCAAATTTCATTTCAAATGTTCATATTCCAAAACAAATATGCAGATATGCATATTTAAAAATATGCAATGCAAAAATATGCAAGTGTGCAAAAAAAAAACAAGTACCCGGCGTTTGAAAAAAGCCGCGCAATCAAAATATTTCCGATTTTCAATTCCCATCTCATCTTTTTGCACTTGTGCCAGGATGCATATAACGAGCTCCCAAGTTGGCACAGGAGCGAATGCTTCATGGACCAAGACTGGAGGTGAAGGAGAAAAAATGCACCAGTTCTGCAGTTGAAAATTCTCCGCTACAGAATTAAGCCCGTCGTTCTGCTCCAAGGCCCCACTACACTGTCCTACCTTTCATGGTAAAAGATTGCTGGAGCGATGCAAAAAAGTTGGGAAGAAAGTCTTGCACCCTCGTCCAGGTTTGGTGTCAGACTGGCTTTAGCGTAACCGCTTCCGGGAATGACTTCTGACCGCAGAAGGGTTCACCATTCCACAGGTCACTCCACTTCAGCTTTTTATATGAGGCAATGACTTATCTGCCAGCACAAAGAGGAGATCTGCGCATAGGACCAAGTGCCTCAAAATGGGTTGAAGCTTGCAAATGTTGGAAAAAAAGATGCACTATCAGAAAACATTCTTGGGATTGCTGAGCGGTGTGTTGTTGTTTTTTCACCCGGAGAGGATTGTGCAAAAGATCTTCAAAATCGGGTGCAAAGTGCCGACCGCTCAAGTGACACACAAAGCGCCGTGGGCAAATTAAAGGGAGCTAAGTGTTAGAAACTTTAATTTCTACTCCTGCGATTTTCCATTTTAACCCCATTGTTGTTCAACAATATTTTTCATTTTTCTGTTTTCATTTAGCTCCATTTAATTTGATTAAATTTGTGTAAGGCGAAAGGATGGTGAGTCGAGGACACCGAGAAAAATCTGAAAATTTAGGCGACCTACGCGCATATTTTTTGAGTTGCTCAGTTTTTTTTCAATACCCGGTTTTGAAATACAAAATACGAGGAGTGTTCGAAAATTATTGTCCCTGATGTGGTTCCAGTGGGACTGTATAGCTGAAACTTGGCACATACCATAGGCCTTCTCTCTGTGGTCGCCTTGTAGAGTGGCACAACTCGGCGATCTTCGAATCACATTCCTGCTACCGTTGATGGCTACAGCCTCCCTTGGCCAAACAGTCAGTCTCTGATCACCCTGTCAAGTGGTGCTTGAAGAGACGGATGTGTATTTAACTGAATTGGTAGAAGTTGGCGCATCCCAAATCAAGTAAATTCTGTGGTCACACCAGGTATTTCAAGTCCTGATGTGGCAACAATGTAATTGGCAGCTGGACTGCTGTGTGAATGGGCATTGGCATGGAAAATAAAGAAACCCTCAGGTTATCAATTCTCAGCATTTTTCTTTTTTCTCACCACGTCCTTTCAGAAATTGGTAAATTCAGCGCCAGTGATGGTTCCTCCTTATTCTGGGTTGTCAGTGATGGTCACTTCGTTGACCTCCCAAATGACTGGGCACGGCACATCACCTCGATTCTGGAAGGATCACTCGGAATATTCTCCAAGCAGTCGCATGATATGTTTCAAGAGAAAGGGTTTGATCTTCATTTGTAAGCTTTTTTTTCAGTCCATGTGTTGTTAGTTGGAGAATTTACCATTTCTGTTTGTTGGAGGAATTACTTACCTTTTTTACCATTATGACAATGCTTGTTAGCTGCTTAAGTCTCTTTTTGTTGGCTTGCGCTGGCCTGTGCCCTTGCAAGTGTTTAAATTAAATTAAATTAAATTAAATCTCCCCTGGCAATGCCATCATGTATGAAAACGTTTCTTGCCGACCTCTCTGGAGTATGACATCCACGTTAAAAATGCATCCACCAATTTTCCATGGTGACAACAGCAAAACTGGGCGGCTATGACCAACGCCATAAAGAAGGAGGCAAGTAATTGAATGATAGGGCTGGAGGAGACTCTCCCCATCGACAGCACAAGGGAGCTGTTATCGAGGTTGCAGGAATGTGCTACAGTGCAAGGTTTCTAATGAAAGATGGCTTAAGGTGTGTGCCAAGTTTCAACTGCCTAGCCCCACTGGAACTATATCAGGGACAATAATTTTTGAACACCCTTCGTATACAGATACAAATAGATTTCATTTCACATCAAAATAAAACACAATATTGAATACTAAAATCATGAGGAATTACAAGTGAAAATATGGACGGTTTGCAGTCAGAGATTTTGAGACTGCACTCATAAATTTCACTTCCTGACACATCAGAAAATCATTAGCTGTTTGTGGAAGGATTTGCTTGTTACTGTTCAACATGGTCTCCTTTAGCTCCAAACATGAAAAAAGGTGCGCTCTATGCTCACAACTGTAGTGCCATGCATAGTGGCGGTGGAATTAATGTACTCACACATGTAGAAATTGTGACTGTTCAGATTTTAGTAAAAAATACATCCCGCAGAAATAAAAGATCTTCTATAACAAGCGAGGTCAAAATCTGACACCTGTAGAAAGCCTTGTTGCAATCTGACGCTTTAATTTCTACCAACTTCGTAGCTATGTTGGCCAGCTCTGTTTGGAGCCACATTTTGTTAAGATCGGCGTTGTTGTGGAAAAAATTCCATTTTTCATCCATTGATGATTGATGAGGAGTGAAACACCTGTTTCATACAGGGTAATAGAGGCATCGGTGGACGTAAGTGTCTCCACACCTGGCCGCTGGGGATAATTTTGCGCAATTCGCAAGTGTTTTGTGCAATTCGCAAGTGAAGTGTTGAGTGGACTCAGCCGTTTTGAGCTCAAAGTAAGCACGGCAATGTTTGCTATTGTTTGAATTTTTGTTTTATCGTTCTAATGTGCATGGTACAGCGGCAGCAGAATTAATGTTCTCACACATGCAAAAATAGCGACCGATCAGATTTCGACATCGGCTTTATGCTGCAGAAATTGAATATCCTCTTTTGTAACCGAGGTCGAAATCTGACACCTTTCGAACGCTTTGTTGAAATTTGGCACTTTTCGCCTGCATAAGAATAAAACCTTTCGGAGGAAACAGTCAAGTGGGGAAAAAACATGTTTGAGTACATTTATTCCGTCGCCATTATACCCTTACATTTCCTGCAGCCGGCCCCACCCACTGTCTCCTAAACTCGCAGTTAGGATGGGATAATTTATGCCTGACATCTTCCTTCACCAGCAGAAACTGGGAAATCTTGCAGTAGGAAGTGATTGACATGTGAACACGCCTCCTTGCGAACGCATTGGCCGTCGACTGTGCAGTCCCGTTGTTTGGGGGACTTTGGGGGCTAATGCCGATTTTTGCCTTCTTGAACCACAAAGGACGGGGCATCCATCTACTTTCCGAAGCTGAGCATCCCGCTATGTATTTGAAATTTCAACTTTACGAGTAAGTTAACTGAGGATACGTACAGCCCATTTTCACTGTCTTGTGTTCAAAGTGATCCAGAAAAACAATTTTAGGCCACAACGAAAAGTCAAACTTTCTTCAGTTTCTTGGGGACTCCCCATCACCCAGAAGCTGAAGCCAGGGTCTCTGACCCTTGGAAGCCCGCTGGGGCTCTGCCCCAGACCCCATTATGCCTGCGGCAGGCTTTTTATAAAAGGGGCTTAGCCCCCTTGGATAAAAATCCTAGCTACGGGTATGCGACTGTGACATTCTCTCACAAGCTTGTGCAGCAGCCGCCGGCGAGGGAAGATGCAATCTGCTGATAGATAGATAGACAATAATAAATTTGCTTGGAGATATCTCCGGCGCAAATCAGCAAGGGTATAGCAATGAATAAAACATACAATTGCAATGTGCTGTGGAACAGTGGCGTGCGGTGGGTGCCAGATGCAGGCAGGCACTTTGTCCAGAGCAGTGTCGTCGAGGCTGCGTTGCGCGAAGCGCAACGCCGGGGGAGGGGTTCGGGGAGGGGGTGTCCCCCTCCCCGAAGGGGAAGAAATTTTGAAAAATGGAGCCTCAAATGGTGCCCAGAATGCTCAAGTTTTTGAAAAACTGAGCATTTTCACATCTGTGTGCATTCAGTTGAATATTGAATAGCAGCAAGGTGCGGACGACATATTTCAGTGAGGTGGTTCGGAGCTGAGGTGAAAGGAAAAAATCACTTTGGAAATTTCAAAAGAATCTTTTACAATAAGCAAAGCCCAGATGGGTGGCAGAAAGTTGAATTGCGGTGAGCAGTGTCCCCATGTCCCCCGTTCGCACAGGCCTGGCTATGCCGCTGCAAGCCAATTTCAAGCTTTTTATCCAATAGACATTTCCAAATGTTCCATTTCAGTGCCTTCATCAATAACACAAGTAAATTTAAATTCATTGGTTTCACAAATTGTGGCACCGACTTCAAAAGCTTATAAAATTGGGACCACATTTCACAAATTATCACAAATTTTTGCCCACACACCAGAATCTGATATTTTCACAAGCAAAATCCAATGTTTCGCGTTTCTGTTTCCCATTCCCGCAAAATCAACATTTGACATTCAAAAATTGCGGCAGACAGCATGCCTTTGGCGAAGTGAGGTTTGCATTCATCGCAGGCCAGCCTGCGATGAATGCAAACCTCACTTCGCCAAAGGCTGTCATCACAGCAGAGGGCTGGATCGTGGCCTCCGAGAGAACAGGAGCCGCAGCCTCCTGTTCTCTCGGAGGCTACGGCTGGATCAGCGGGAGAACGGAACAACACGAATCTTCATGCTTGCTCTCCGACGAGAGATGCAGCTGGCTGGAGGCAGATTTCAAAGTGCCCACTCGGTATCATGAGCTGCTCCACTTGCAGTGGGTGATTCCACCTTACGGGATGGAGCGGCCTGGGCTTCATCGCATCCCCACAGATCCCTCAAGCAGGCAGCATCACATCGCGCCTCCATGAATCTGATGCGCCAACGGAGCAGTGGATTCGCTTGCGTCTGGAAGACCAGCGAGAAAGATGGGTAGGGCAACCTCATCGGGAAAGAAGGGAGTTCCCAGTTGAGGCATCGTTCAGCAGACACTGTCAGCACTTCAGCAGCAGCAGGCAAATCGGAGTGTGCCTTTCTCGGAGTTGGCTCAGTCCATATTGTGTGTGGACTTTGATGGCCCGGTCGCAAATGTTTGCAAAAAATGAAAAATGCACAATTCATTAAATTTTTCTTGGGCAGGCAGTGCCTGCCTTGCCTGCCCTGACCGCACGCCACTGCTGTGGAAAGATAACAATTGCAATAAAACGGAAAGATAACAATATGACAACCAATCAATTTAAAAATACGTACACACCAAACTTGCCAGGGAACAAGAGCAATCACACACACGGGGTAAAAACTAAACAAAAATGAAGAACTTAACTCTAAATGTAATTTCAGTATCACTCAGCAAATTTACAGCCAACGTTCGACATTGCGCTTCAAATATGGTCTACATTTATGTCACACCCAGTGCCAAAAACCTCAGCTGGTAGTGAGTTCCAGTCATTTGATGTCCTGACCGCAAATGAAAACTTTCCAACATCCCTACGTGTCCATGCAGAAACTCCTTCACACCAGACCAACCTCCCACGTTATTAAGAGCTGCAAGAAGGCTCACACTCCTCAAAACTCCTCACAATCCTTCAACGAAGTGCGAGAGGGGCCCAGTCCAAATCCTTGAGCATGGCTGATACACTTTCCCGGGGTGAAAAACAACCAGTCACAAAGCGAGAAGCCCGCCTCTGGACCCTCTCCAGCTTCTCGACTTGGTTAATCCGGAAGGGATCCCACACTGCAGAGGCATACTCCAACAAAGATCTGACTAGGGAAATGTAGACCAATTCCTAAACTGTTTTACTGGCTTTCTGGAATGTGCGCCTAACAAAAAAGAGCTGAATTTGCTTTATTAACTGTGATATCAATGTGCTTATCCCAATTTAGTGTGCTGGAAAGTGTGACACCAAGGTACTGAACATCATCAGAAAAAAGCAAAGCCACACCAGATATTGTATATGCGGTTGGAAGAGGAGCTATCTCATTAGAAAAACTAAGCACAACACACTTGTCGACATTCAGTCTTATCCCCAATCTCCTGCACCAATTACAGATTTTTTGAAGGTCACTTTGAAGGTAACTGGAGTCAGCAATGCAACGAATATCACAGGAGATCATACAGTCATCCGCAAAAGATACACCTGGCAACTCAGATCCTTGGGGAGATCATTTATGAAAATGGAAAAAAGGACTGGACCTAAAACATTGCCTTGGGGTACACCAGAGGTAACTCCCCTAGTCCGACAAGGACTTGTTTACTCTCACTTGCTGCGACCGCCCTTCAAGGAAATTAGTTATCCAATTCACAATGGGTGCATGCAAGTTCAGCTTCTCAATTTCTTCGATTAGGAAAGCATGTGGCACAAGGTCAAAAGCCTTTTCAAAATCCAAAAACACGCAGTTTTCCCTTCAAAATAATTCCACTGCACCACCAGAGTTTCATTATCAATAAAAGGAAACAGCTTGACATTTTTTACAATTAAAAAATTCAGAATGACACACAAAACATGTTTTAAACAGCTCAACATATATGCAAAAAGCACATATTGAATATCTATGCGTGAAAACAAACAAATCCCAGTTACCATTTCACAGTTCACCCTGCTGTCAAGATTTTCACTTTGCCAAATTGTTTATCTTTCATGCTTGTTAATGTGAACGGCAAGTTTTGGTTTTGTTCGGCAAGAATACCCACAAATACTACAAATAAAATATGTTGCAGAACCAGAATGGCGGGATTGATTGTGACTTCTCAACCTGGCCAAAGTTTTCGTCGAAGTGTTGCACAAAGCACACTGAAATGGTCTCGCTGTTGTGTGACAGATTTGGTGTGCCTTGACTGCTTGAGCAGTTTTTGCAGAATATTCACAGTGAAGGCACTTGAAAGGCTTGTTGAAAGTATGTTTAATGGCGTGGTGAGAAATCAAATGGTGCTTCCGTTTGGTACGGAAGTCACAATTGTCGCACTTGAAGGGCTTGGCTGCGGAATGAACAACACGGCGATGCCACTTCAGGTAAGCACGAGACTTGAATGCCAGACCGCATGTGTCACATCTGAAAGATATTTGTAGTTCCGAATGGCAACTTTTGTAATGGGAGCGAAGATTTTTCTTCGTGAACGACTTGTCACATGCCTCGCATTTGAATAACTCAGCTGAAGAGTGACTACGTTTGTGGTGTCGTTGCAAGTAAACTGGTCCCTTTGCAGAGTAGTCACATTGATCACACTTAAATGGCTTGGATTGAGAGTGGCACATTTGATGTTTCCGCAAGTAATTTGGTCCCTTTGCAGAGTAGTCACATTGATCACACTTAAATGGCTTGGATTGAGAGTGGCACATTTGATGTCTTCGCAAGTAAATTGGTCCCTTTGCAGAGTAGTCACATTTGTCACACTTGAATGGTTTCTCTTGAAAATGGCGGATTTGATGTTTCCGCAAGATGCTTGGCACTTTGGCAGAGTAGTCACATTTATCACACTTAAAAAGCTTCTCTTGAGAACGACAGATTTGACGTTTCTGTAAATCACTTCGTACCTTTGCAGAGCATAGAGAGTGGCGGATTTGATGTTTCCGCAAGTCATTTGGTGTCTTTGCAGAGTAGTCACATTCATCACACTTAAATGGCTTTTCTGGAGAGTGGTAGATTTGATGTTTCAGCAAGTCATTTCGTCTTTTTGCAGAGTAGTCACATTCATCACACTTAAATGGCTTTTCTGGAGAGTGGCGGATTTGATGTTGCCGCAAGTCACTTGGTGTCTTTGCAGAGTAGTCACATTCATCACACTTAAATGGCTTTTCTGGAGAGTGGCGGATTTGATGTTCCTGCAAGTCATTTCGTGTCTTTGCAGAGTAGCCACATTCATCACACTTAAATGGCTTTTCTGGAGAGTGGCGCATTTTATGTTTTTGCAAATCATATGGTGCCTTTGCAGAGTAGCCACATTCATCACACTTAAATGGCTTTTCTGGAGAGTGGCGCATTTTATGTTTCTGCAAAGCATATTGTGCCTTTGCAGAGTAGCCACATTCATCACACTTAAATGGCTTTTCTGGAGAGTGGCGCATTTTATGTTTCTGCAAAGCATATGGTGCCTTTGCAGAGTAGCCACATTCATCACACTTAAATGGCTTTTCTGGAGAGTGACGGATTTGATGTCTCCGCAAGATACACGGCAATTTTGCAGTGTAGTCACATTTATCACATTTGAAAGGCTTTGCGAGAGACTGACAAATTTCATGATGGATTTTGTGTTTCCGCAAACCGTCTGAGGTATTTGAACTGTGGTGACACTTGTCGCACTTAAGCGGTTTGACAAATGAATGACACAATTTGTGTCTCCGCATACGTCCTGGAGTTGAAAAGAACTCACACTGGTCACATTTTGAAGTTCTGGATGCTGAGTTGGAAAAGAAACGTTTCTCCAGTGTTGACCTTGTGGACTTGCCAGATTCGCTGGGATGTTGTTGCAGGTTTTCATTGTCTGTAGATTCCAAATCATTGACGACCCCAGCAGGACAATCCTTACCATGTGTGTTCTCACGTCTTCCTGGGTCCTGCAATTTTGCGAGGAACTTTGAGGTGGCGACATTTCTTGAGTTAAGCCGGTAAAGTTTCACAAAACATTTGACAATCTTTGCATTGGATGCAGGTACAGGACAATTACCATGTGTGTTCTCGAGTCTCACAGGGCTTTTCAGACTGGAAACGAGCTTTGAGGTGGCCATTTTGGTAAAGTCAAGCCGGTAAAGGTTCACAAAACATTCGGTGATCTCTGCATCAGATGTAGAAACAGGACAGTTATGTGTGTTCTCAGGTCTCGCAGGACAATTTAGACTCGAGTCCAGCATTGAGGTGGCCATTCTGGTGAAGTCAAGCCGGTAAAGTTTCACAAAACATTCGGTGATCTCTGCATCAGATGCAGACATCCTCTGAACCGCTTCGGGAAATGCTCCCAACTCTGCGTTCACTCAAATGTGTGATTGCCCTGCAATGTTAAAAAAGATATAAACGTGAGAAGGAGCAAGTTTTGAGCAAAACTCTGCATCAAGGTGATGTATCCGGTAAAACGTTTTCAGCCCTACCACAGTTTCAGGCAAAGATTGCCTGAATGACCAACACCACTGAATACGAGCAGGCACCATTGTATTGCAGAAGGGATTGTCGGAGTAACTGAATGTTCAAAACACCGACATTCTGCATGCTAATAACAGGAAAGTGGCGGCGGAAAAAGATTACTCATACATGTGTTTTTCCCATTTAATTGTTGCCTCCGAAACTTTTTTTCTTTCTTTTTACTCTTATGCAGTTGGTAGAAATTAAAGCGCCAAATTGCAACGGAGCTTTCTAGAGGTGTCAGATTTTGACATTAGTGATGAAAGAGGATCTTTTATTTTTACAACATGGAGTTTTTGCTAAAATCTCAAGAATGGAAATTTTTCACATGTATGGGTAATCTTTTTCTGCCGCCAGTATACAGTGAGAACAATTGCATAGTGTGCAGCCCCGTCACACTGTGGAACATTGTGCAAGGCAGTGGATGCGTTTCAGTAACGCCTGTGGAAATGTCAACTAGAAAAACAAATAGTAAACTAACTACGCACAAGAGTATGGTAGCAGCTGAATTAATTCAGTAACACATGTGTGGTGTTTTTCTCATTTAACTCTTGCCTCCGAAACTTTTTTTCTTTCTTTTTACTCTTGTGCAGGCGGTTAAAATTAAAGCGTCAGATTACAAGGCTTTCAACAGGTGTCAAATTTTTATTTCGCTTGTCAAAGGGCATCTTTAATTTCTGCAGCAGATCTGCAAAGCGGAAATCGAAAAATCAAAATTTGACCAACGTCAAATTAAAGAAGATAATGGGAAAAGGTGGCAGATTTGTGATTGGTGTGACCTTACACGCATGCTCGTTTATCGCATAAGAAAGTGCCAGTATCCTCGAAGATTTTATTTATGCATTAAATAATAAATACCCATCCTGCTAATGACTTTTTGAACTCCTCGAGGTTTAAAGAACCTTCAAGTTTAGCAAGTCGACACGATGTTTCGGAGGAATAACCGCGAACCACAGGCATCTTTCCCTCAAGCACTTCAGGAAGAAGTGTTTCTTCTGAAATGATGCGCTAATCCTCGAAACCACAGAGGTAACATTCGTAACACTAACGGTGGGGACATCAACTCGGATTAACGCTAATCAATTGATAAATAATTAATAAATAAATAAATAATAAATAATTAAATGGCAATAAATTTTTACCATTTACTTCAATGGAAAAAATTAATCTGCAACCTCGATAAGCATTTATACAGATTTGATGTCTGTCCCCACGGTAAGACAACAGTGGGTCAGATTAAAAACAGTTACTGAATTACCTACACTCCATAAATGTACCCTCCCAAGCTACCAGTAGAATTTTACCAATTTCATTTCTCTCGACCCATGTCGGTGCTGCCCTTGACGAACAAGCAACAAAAGAGAAATCATCACGATCCTCAGCTAATACTGGAATCATTCTAACATTGCCGCTGAAGAAAATCACCCTTCATTTTCGGTAAGCCACAAAATCCTCCTTGCCTGCAGAATATGTTTGCTTTTTCGATGAAGGAAGGTGATGAAAAAGTGTGCTAATTCAATATTTATCATATTTCGGTGTGTTGAAATGTGATAAAAGACAACATCAGGCCAAGCAAACAATTAAAATATTCTGCAGCCGTGCGCGATCAAAAGGTTTCATGCGTGTTTTCTAGAGCTTCAAAATGATCTAAAATCAGGCCTCGTCAGAGATCAAAAGGGATGAAGAAAAAAAAAGCAATGGGAAGAAGGTTGCAAACAAACACAGAACAAGCAAAAAATGATGTGACGCACAGTCAAACCTCCACAACATTAATACTTGATGCAGCCATGGTGGTATGGTAACAAAGTACAGCTCTAAAATCTTGAGAATAAACACCTGCAGTTTTTTCTCTGCTTTAAAACAGATGGTACAATGCCAAATCTTGTTACTGCACGAAGATGCGCTGCCAAAAGGACCGGACATGGAGAGAAAAATGCATGGAAAACGTTTTAAAGTTTGATTTGAGATAAGGTCAGCCTTAATCTTCAGGAGTCAATTTGTTAAAAAAACGAGTATTTTTTATCCAAAAATGGGGCTTCATTTGCTTCCTTTTGAAAAGTTTTCCAGGAAAACGAATTTTTTGACAAATTTCGAAAATGAAATCCATTCTGCAAGAGTCGTGTGTGAATTTTTTCCTCTTGAGTAGGAGATAAACCCAGTCCTTCCTTTTCCCAGTCGTCCCTTCCTACAGTCCTCCCTTCCGTCCGTCCCAATCCTCCCTTCTTTTCCCTTTTCCCAGTCCTCCCTCCCTTTTCCTCTCAGAGTTCATTCCTCTCGACAACGAGATTGCCATGCTCATGAAATGCCTCTTGAAAGACATTCGAAAAAAGAATGTGAAATGAGTTTCACACGCAATCGAATCCAGCTGCACAGAGACAGCCGGAATTCTTCGAAAAAGGTGACTGAGCGTCATTTACAAAGAATCCAGATATTTCAATGAGCACAACTCAAATAATTCTCGCCCAGATTCGTTCTATCCAGTTCGATTCCATCTACGAATTTTCGCTAAATACAAGGCAGTGGCGCTGGAGCCTCTTAAAAGTTCAGGCAAACATGATGGAGAATACTGAATTTTCTTTTCCGATATTTCTGATATTTTTTTCACATCATTTCCAATTTGTGGATGTATGTCAACGAGCAGCCTATCGATACCTCTGCCTGTCATAAACATCCATCCTGACACCATCGAACGGCCAAGCTCCTCAGTAACCATCATCGAAGCAAATTACACATACCTAAGTACAAAAAATTAAAGTGGATTAAAAAACTTGGTTTGAATTTCATCGTCCACGATTCAGCAAATATCTGTACATTTCCTCCACTGCTTTATCAAACAAATATCAGTCCTCGGTTTCTGAAAAACTTCGCCATTCTCGCCGTTGGTGACACACAGCCTTTTTAACCTAACTTAACTCAGGTTAGGTTAACTTCGGGTTTAAGCCTACATTAGGTATGGTTGGGTTAGGTTAGGGTGAGGTCAGGTCGAGTTAAAAAGACTGTTTATTACCAACGACGAGAATGCCAAAACGTCTTGGAAATCACCAAAACAGGTAGGGAATATCTCTAAAAGTCCAGTGAATTCCAAGATCCAAGTTTCTTCAGTCAGTTTCAATAAACCCCAGTCAGTGCCAGAATCAGTTATTTTGGGGTACCTAATGAAGGGCATGATGG
>JASGXE010015053.1:0-46114 GCA_030068105.1 Sinentomon sp. SZTP_YWyxl
CAAAACAGCATTGACTGGGCGTGTGAAAGTTCCCCTCTCTTCATGAAACAATCAAAAAAGTGGCAAAAACTTCAAATTCTGTGCACCAAAAGTTTTCAAAATGTTTCCATTTCGTAACACATGTAGATAAGGTATTTTTTCACTGCGGAGTAGCCCCTGCGGTAGATGTCTGAGTTTGAGCAGTACTAAATTGTAGGGGGAGTGAGGAGGCCCTCTTAGTGAAGGAAAAGACGTACCCAAATATTCAAATGCCGCCTTCTTCTTACGCAAATGAAATTTTGGTCAGCGCACCCCTCAGTCCGGGTTTTACACTGCGATCTCGGAGTATTACTGAACATGAATTCCCAGACAGCCAACATAATAATCAAAACAGTAAACAACTCTTCCTGCACTTTTGAACTGAGAATCATTCTAGAATGCTGTCGTGCAAATTATGTACAATTCTTATGGCAATGCAAATTAGCAGAGTGCAATTCAACCAAGATGGTTCAAATAGAAACAAAAATCTTGCAGTATAGTAGCGGCGGAAAAAGATTACTCATACATGTGTTTTTCCCATTTGATTGTTGCCTCCGAAACTTTTTTTTCTTTCTTTTTACTCTTATGCATTTGGAAGAAATTAAAGCGCCAAATTGCAACGGAGCTTTCTAGAGGTGTCAGATTTTGACATTAGTGATGAAAGAGGATCTTTTATTTCTACAGCATGGAGTTTTTTACTAAAATCTCAAGAATGGAAATTTTTCACATGTATGGGTAATCTTTTTCCGCCGCCAGTATACATACATTTGAAGTGAACCATGGTTGCTGTGAAGCATTCTTGATTTGCAGCCCGCTGCACCTTCAAATGAAACAGCTATCCAAATTGTGCTATCCAACCGCACATACTTCAATAAGAAATAAGGCGGTAGGTGCTCACTGCACATCGTTTTCACGAACAAAATTCAACATCTGCAAAGCAAGGGCAAGAGAAGTGAACATTCCTACAATGTGACTACTAATAGAATAGAAGAGAAGAAAAGAAAACGGAAGAAACACCTAAACGAATATTAAGTCTACAAACAAATACAGCGACAAGGTACAGATGACAAAAAGACGGAATACTACTTTAGACATTGTTTATACATACACGCAGACCCTCTCCCGACCCTGACCCAACCAGGTGAAGACCAAAAAGAGACACGAGATTGAAGCCCATCATTAGACTTCTTGGTGCTGTCGAATGCAAATTTATAGATAAAATCTCCAACAGGCCAGAAAAGCGGAATTGTATTTTTCACCACCTGCAAAAGCAATGCGACACATTCAACAATAAATTCCACACTCACATTGTCAAGAACAGCCTCAGGCGATCTTTTCCCCAGACTAAAATCCAGCAAAAAAACCTTCGTGATTGTCCCTTACGAGAACTTCACCCAGAGAGAAAATCATAAATAATATTTCAGCAGACCTGACAACTCGAAAAATAAAACACAATCACTGAAGCTGATTTCAACGGAACAACAGTTGACCAAAATTATCTCTCCGAGTCTCCGACCTCCAAGTGCAACTTCACAACTTTTGCCTTACCGTGAGACGTTTGGACATGATGGCCTTCAGCAGGGTCCGACACATCTCACTCGTTTTTTTGTTGTTTCGCATATTTTCTGCAGCCGGCTGTTATTATCGTCCAAAACATGACACGTTTACACTTTCTATTTTTTCAAGTTTGCAATAATTTCGGCTTGGTACGTTTTGCGCATGGCCATTTTTGCAACTTCACTGCACAAGCATACCAGGCTGAGGGTTAAAAAAGCGGGGAAATGGTGTCGAGTGAGAGATATCACACAGTGATAAAAGCCACCCACCATGATGAAATGCTCGGGTGGCAGCCGCAATGAAAACCAGGGCAAGTTTACTTTAAAGAAATCAGAGATTATTTCTGATGTGTTTTGGATGCAAACAAAATCAATATTGATCTGGCCAGGCCACAACAATCTGAAAATGGACCAATGTTATGCGAAGAGGACCAATGTTGTGCGAAGATCGGAGTTTTTTTCAGTGTATCACGAAACAGATGCGGAAATGCAAAGAAAAGACCACATTTCAACTGTACCTCAAGAACAGGCAGGTAAAAACTTTTTCATGTGAGGCGTCGGGAGCACCAGTAAACTCCATGGTGCCGTGGACAAACAAGCAAGGTCAACTCGATTTTGTCCAGCGTGCAAAATTAGAAAGGGGTTCAAGACGTTTTTGGCTTTGTCCCTTCCTTTTTGCTCATAACAGCAATATTTCACCATTTATACCCCAATCAGGGGTCCCAGCCACTTTTTGACAAATATAATTTGACATATAGGACAAATTTTCCCATTTTATAGGACATTATAGGACAGGTTGGATGCCAAAATATAGGACATTTATAGGACTCTTGACACCTTTTTTGCTTTACCAACTTCCTGCCTAAAAGGCAAAAAGTGAAAAAACGCACCATCTTCCACCCACTTGTTTTTCTTTGCAATTTTTGCCTTTTTTTATAATATGCTTAAATTTAAATCAACAATTCACAAGTAAACTGAACATCAAACACGAAAGAGTTGTGTGATTATGTAAATGCTATAGGGCCAGTGCTACATAGTATAAAATATGCTAGGACTGCTTTTATGCTAACTTTTTCTTGCCAGATAGGGCCCTACTCTCTGAGATTACTAAACTGAGGAAAAGTATAACTGAGAATTTGTTTCGAAAATGATTGTGGCCCATTTTCACCTGAGCACTCGAGCAATATTGACTTGCTTTGACAATAGTTGCTAAAAGCAAGTGGGTTTCATGGAAAATTTGCCAGTTTGATTTAACTGATTGCTTGATTGATTGGCAATGCCTTTAAGCAAACAAGCCTTGCCGCCTGTAGCAAGTCAATCTTGTTTTAGGAGACAGCCGGTTTAAGATTTGGGGTGTTCAAAACTTGCTGCAGCCTTGTACTTTTCTACAAATTTATTATTCGTATTCATGTCCTATTGTTCGTATTTTTGTCTTTCTAGCTAGGTATCTAAACAAATGGGCTTTATTTTTAGTATCCAAATCAAAAATGCCTGGGCATCATTGAATTCTTGCAGAATTCAATGATCAGATTTTGATCACCCTGTCAAAGGACAAAAGAATAGCATAATAAGTCACTCTACACAAACATGTGTTTTCAATGATTTGGCTGTGACTTCCTGCAAAGCGTCAGGCCTATGTGAGATTTAGAATTCAAGATAAAGAAAAAAATTATTCAAGGCTTTACTTCCGAGAGAAAGAAAGTTAATTTGAGACAGACCGGTAAATTTGATGACAGAATGGTTAAGACTGAGACTTCTGGGACTTTGTGCAAACACCTAGATAGGCTGTTATCAGACTAGTTTTTCATTTTCTTTTCTTTTTCAATCACACAATAATTTATTGTTTCATTAACGGACAATTTTTGGCTGGTGATACGAAGGTCAGTGTTTAATAAATAAGCATCACCCTGTACTTCGGAAACCATTCGAAGCATGGATAAACTGAGCCCAAAAATAAATTCTACATGTAAATACCTTTCAGAAAATAGGTTTGCCTTTGTTATCGGTGTCTCACTCGAGACGTTGTGAGTGTTTGGAATCGGTTCCTTCCAGACTGTGTCTGTGAATCATGGAAATCTCTAAGAAAGGCGTGAAATAAAGTATTTACATTCGTTTTAAACTTGGTGAAAGTGCCACGCAAATTCATACTAATTTGGTGGCAGTGCATGTTCATGTGCCACAGTTAGAAAGTGGATAAAAAGATTTCCAGACGGCAGAGAAACAGTTGATCCCCATCCCGGTCGCCATTTTGAAGCCACCAACGAGCAAATGGTGCACACTGAGAATATTATTTTGCTGGCAAAAATCCGAGAACCATGGTGAAAAGGCTTGAAACGTAACACCAGCATACTAACGATGCTCCATGAAAAACTTGGTCGCAGGAGGATCTGCGCGAGATGGATCCCTCACAAACTGAGAAGGGCAAAAAGCTTGGCGTCTTCAATTCAGCAAAGAGCTGCTCAAAATCTTCAGCCCTAATGGCACAAAACGGTCGACGGACATCGTTACTGGTGATGATACATGGAAATAGGTACTTTTATGGGATGCCAAAATAAGCCAGAAACAGGCTCCATGTGGTTTGTGGCTCTTTCCTATTGTGAAATCTGAGCTTGCTTGAACGCCATTCTCAAGAGTGCATGACCTGACAAACTAGGTGAATTGGCGGACTGTGCGATTGGATTAAACGATTGCAAAATTGCATACACGTATTATAGGATGAGGCTACTTCTACGGAATGTGAAGGAAAAAACTTTTGTGTCAAGTGGTTTGGAAGATACAGGGTGATGCTTACTTATTAAACACTGACCTACGTAACAGCCACTGATTAAACATTGGACTTCAAATTTGTGTTTGTAAAAAATGAATAGCCATTTGTTTTGGATTACTTCCGACAGAAATTTAATTTTGCTGAGAAAGTTGAACAAGTGATTATGAATTGAAGGCAGGTTTGTGATGGGTTAAAAAGGAATTTTGAGAACAGATTTCATTCACAAATCTTCATTCACTCAGTCAATTTAACCACTGGGACTAATTAATGATGATGTTTCATGACACAGCTTATTGCAGCTTCGAGTGAAAATAAGCAAAACATAGGAAATATAGGACAGCAATTTGAATTAATTGTGGTACAAATTCGTTTTCCAACTTGAAAATTGGTCTGTTTGAGGCGTGCACCAAGAGCAAATTCAAAACCAGTGTTTACTGGATCAGTTTAAGTGACCAGTACATACCTACTGGTTTTGAATTTGCCAGAAGTACTTTCATTCTCTTCCAAAACAACTTCTTTTTGGCATTTTGGTAAATATCTGAGAATCAAAAAACATGTAAATCAACACCAGCTGGGGCGAAAATGCTGAAAAAGACAAAAAAAAACTTGAAAATATAGGACATATAGGACAGTTTTCCCGAAATATAGGACATTATAGGACAAGTCTAAAAATATAGGACAATATAGGACATTATAGGACGGCTGGGATCCCTGCCCAATTCTTCTTCATTGTTTTGGCAGAAATACGCTGTTTTTGGGTTGTTAAGTTTTGGTTTCATGCATTTTGTAGACTTCGAGGTCCTCGGAGAAAAATGAAAACTGTCACATCAAGCTTGCAAGGGCAAATAGCAAAGGAGATCTTTGATGACTGGAATAGTTTGTGGTTACACAGGCGCCTGGTACGAAGTATCCATAAAGAATGTGTCACATATTTGAAGGTGCAATCAGTCGCCGGGAAATGCTTGCTTTGGTATTTTTGGGATCCAAGGGTTTCTTCTGTCCAACCCCAAACAGGGGAAGAAGACAATTCATCACCAATATCACTGTTTCCTCTTCCCAGACAATTTTTGATGAGATGATTTGATGTTTTATCAAAGGGAGATTCTGCAGTTGAATCACTCACGACTCACGAGAGTTGTCTGCAAAGTCTAAAGATGCTGACACACAGATGGCAGAAATGAGTCACTCAGAGTGCTTCTGCCTTTAGAGTCAAAAAAGACGCTGACACAGAGATAGCAGATGTGCGTCACTCAGAGAGCGAGATGAATGCAGCCGACCTAAGGTGAAGAGGGGGAGTCCCACCCCTTACACAAGTGTTTTTTGAGAAAAATGGGGTTTCTCATTATTTGTGCCTTTTGTTAATTCAGGCGTGTAGAATCCAAAAATGACATCAGAATCTAAGTGTGGTGCCTCCTTCATGGCTAAAATGCATGCAAAGTTGTTGCAGAAGTTGTTAACTAGAGCAACGTTATTTATTTCGCTGTTTTTCTTCGCTTTCACTTTCGCAAGTTTTAATTTTTCCTTTCAAATGGTTTCTCAGGCTACGAGGGTAAGAAAGGTGAAATTTGGCACACTGGCTGAAACAATCATGCTGAAGGTCGTGACAGACTTGGATTTTTTATTTTCTTTTACTCCGAGCAGGTGTTTCGGCCATGCAAATGTAAACTGCCCAACAAACTTTTGCCGCTTCAAAAGGATAATGCAGAAAACGACCACAAGGGGCCAGAAATAACAAAATCTGAGTCTGTCATGCCTTTTGGCACACCTTTTTTAGTAGGTTTTTTTAGGCACCACCTTTTTCTTTTTAGCAGGAATAGACTCCTAGAACAAAAAATCAGTACCCCTTCCGGAAAGTTAGTCTCTAAAGCGGTCCGCACAGCTGGGGTCAAAGGTCAATAACTCTGCAACCAGATGAGATAGACTGATGAAATTTTGCATGGATACTCCTTCCACAGGGACCACAATGTGTGCCAAAATTTTTGCAATCAGTGCACAAAAGGCCCAAAGAGGTTTTTCATGTGGGACTCCCCCTCAAACAAAAAACCTTTGCTCTAAGTAAAAGATAACTGTCAAACATTGGAAACCTTTTGAACTCCCTTCGCAGAATCTTGATGAAGCTTTTTATTCCACACATTCAAAAACGAATAACAAAAAGTGTGAAATTCTTCTTCTTTCTTTCCAAAAGATGATGAAGGGCCAAGGATTGGGTCAGTGGCTAGTACCCCCTATGTACATGTACACATTTACAATGTATAAGCACAAGCAAAATTCACCAAAAATACAACAAAGTAATCAACAAATAGCATTTCTCTACAGTGAGATCTTTGTCAGATTATTAATAATTTGCATGTCGAAAAATGTATGAATTAAATAAATGAGAAGTAGTCGAAAAGGTTGAAATTTTGTGAAGATGAATGTGAGAGAAACAAATTATTTTTTCATTTGGATGTGCATTTTTGCAATTCTGTTTGCTGTAGAGAAATGGTTCGTGATGTTGGTGAAATCCTTTCAGTTGTAATGCGACAACATCGCGTTGCAATGGCTTACGTTGCAAGTTATGTTAATGTTTATGGAGCTCTTCAGATCCTTCATGACTAAATTCCATCACAAGCCTACATTTGGTTATAGATCCCGATAGCAGCAGACAGCACCAGATACACATTTTTAAAGATAATCAACTGTGACCAGTCAATTCAGCAAATGATGTGTCCCGAGAAATCGTGTTTTCCTCACATAACACTGTTCATTTGTGAATGATACATCAGTGTGGAATTGGTAAGAATAAGGCAAAGACAAGTTGATGGGACTGTGGTGCATACGGTCGAAAACTCTGTGACCTTGTTTTCACAACCAGGATGGGAAACATCAAAGTCATTCGAGCTGCCGGGGAGCTGTGAAATCTCAGAAGCATATTGTTAAAAAACAACCAGCATTAACTAATCATAATGAACAGTGAAGTATGATATTGGAGAGCCAATAAAAGAGAAGAAATGGGAAACCGAAATACAAGCACAGTGCATGGCGTCAAGCAACCATGAGAGGGGCAAAATGCTCAACCAGAAGTCCAACAAATCAAAGTTTATCAGTGCTCGACACTGTCCAAAAGCACACGGTGACAAAAGATGAAGAAAACCCAGGAAACATGCAAAAATAGTCGAAAACGAAAACCTAAGCGAAACAAACTAAGCTAAATGTCTAATTGGCAGTCCCACGGAATCATTGGCAGTGTAATAAAAAATGAACATATTATCTGAGAACATCAGCAAAACAAGGACAGACCAATGCCAGACAAAAAGACCTGCTCAAAAGACACCTCTCTGCATGGCCACGTCAATTGCTTAACACTACACACCATCAGAAATAATCATTGGTGATAATATTGGCAAGTGCACAGCCAGCATTGGCTTCCCAGCCAAAATAATTGAATTAGTTATGCAGCACAATAAAATGCACTTGCCAATTTAATCATCAACTATTCGTTATGCCTGCATTCCTGTCAAGGTATTTGCAAAAAGTGTGGAGTTTTTCTAAAATTATAATTCCAGAATTATTTTTGGGTAAGCACATTACGGGTATTATCCCAGAAAAGTCATGAATGATGCGAATGTATGTGACGTAACTTGGTTTATAAGTCAAGAGGGTTTCGTGACAACCAAACTGCTAGTGCAGAGGATGAAGGACAGAGTTTCGGCAGCAATCCAAGGGGAAGAGCCTCTGACAGGGAGTCTGGAGGGAGAGGGAGCTGTCTCCCAGACCCCCTGCCGACCCATACTTGGGTGACACCCAGTGCAATGAAGTGAACATCTGCCTACCTCAGTTTTGTTTGGATCACACAAGCATCTTCCTTAGGTTTCCATGCCAATAACTTCTTGGAGATATTTTTTCACTTCTGACATTTCTTTTGAGCAGGTGTGTTCTTGGTGTTACATGCCAAGGCCATCAACTCAAGCGACAGGATCAATCAATTGTATATATCCAACCAGAAACTTACATCAATAGTTTAAAGGTGATTCCGTAGAATACTGCCAAAATGATAAAATGTGAAAGCTAACGAGGAAAAGCCACCCCAGGTGAGGCAAAACAGCTCAAGGGTCACAAAAGGAAAAGGAATACTGCATTCCAAGAGCAGTGGCGGGGAAAAGACCCCAAGAATGAACTGCAAAGATGCCGTTCACTGGTGCCGCTTTTCAGAGATATGCAGGATATGCTCCAGAAAAAAAATAAACAAGAATTACCCCATATAGTACAGGATTTTTTGTTTTCACCTTGTCAAACATAGCCATCCTGACAGATCTGCAACCTTAATCAATGCTGAAAGAATATCACCCAAACTCGCATCTCCTGATGTGGCCCTCGCTTCAGTTTTGAGCTCCGTGCAAGGTGATAGCATTTTAATTATGCTGTCTTCAAATTCTGGCACATTTGTTTTCGTCCCCAAACATGCACCGTGAGAGAACATTCGATCGGCAGTGCTTCTTGCGAGTGTGCCAATGATCAAGGAGTGACATGATACAGAACACCCAATCCCCTCCACATTCTGTTCACCTGAAACTTGTCAACTTAAATCAAATCACATCCAACCAAAATCAAATCAACCCTTTACAAATCAAAATTATTACAATTCTTTTTCCATATTAAAACACTCAACGTGGCATGGCTCAGCCATAATTATAATGTAACAATAAATTACCAACAAGCGATTTTAAGTAACCAAATAGATGAATTAAAATGCTATGCTTCAAAACACACAATATTTACAAAATCAAAGTGCTAAAATAACTCAGCTGTGGCAAAGTGAATATCTGACAATCGTAATCAGAAAAGATGTTTTCAGAGTATCGGCTCGAAGGTCAGCTCCGCAATGAAAGGCTTAATTTAATTGATTTCTTTTGTAACACCGGTTAAACTTTTTACTCGTTTTGGCAGCATTACTTGTAGTGAATGGTGTGTACTCGGTGTACACTTCGTGTTCGTAAATGCCGGGAATTTACTTTGCAGGAATTTGCCTTTTTCGGGAATTTTGGGAACAAATGAAAATCCTGGGAATTTTGGAAACAGTCCAACAATTTTTGGGAATATTCCTGGAAATTTTGGGAATACCCTGCAAATTTAATTAAGGAATATTCCCGGCAATTTGAATTTTTTCAACCCCAAATGGTTAGTGGTTTGTGATCAAAATTGTTACGTGGGAATAATTCAAATATTCCCGGTAAAATTTCCCGGGGAAGTTTCCCAGAGGGGCGGGAATGTTCCCGGAACACTCACTCCGAACACAGAAACGTGCATAAAAACAGCAGATTACAATTAACTCAAACAATCACTTGTTGCTTTTCCACACGTTGTTGCAAACAGGTTCACTTAGTACTTCAGAGCAAGCTCATCCTGGTGGTGAATAAGTGTCACGTTTGGCAGCAAGGTGATTCTCTCTCTCTGGTAGTGAACTGATTCATTCGGTCCTGAGTGCACCCATGGTCTTCAGATGCCACACATCCATTGTGAGCTCAATGGTTATGAATGGTTGCATTTGAAATTGAGGTTGCTATGGCCTGCAAAATTGACCAGCTTTTCTTGTTACGAAGGATTAACCTGGTTCTGAAATTCATCCCTGGTACAAAATGGTTGCTTTGTAATCTGACGAAATAGGCACCGATGCCGCCTAACCACCTGACAAATGACGTCACTGGATAGAAACGTCCCCCCATGCATTGAGTTGCATCACTTGTTGATGAAACAGAGCTTGACACTGACAAGACCTTCCAGTGCATGACAGGGTGTAATGGATTTCTCGCACTAGACCAACCAGGGTTTCAAATGTGGCTTAACTAAAAACCAAAAGTCAATTCATCCTAGTAGGTTGGCAATCTGACGAATTCTCTGGCTGAGAGGTTCCTCTTCCAATCCGATTCATTTTTCTACAAATTGGAAAATGAACTACAGCAAGCTGTAGGGGCAAGCATGACGAACCATGTTCATGTCAAATTAATGTAATCTTTCAAACACACGATGCATAGAGCCTACCAAAACCCAATGCCCTTCTGGCAACCGATTTGAACAATCCATGATCAGTGCACTGAAAATGACCACAAACACAATTGAAGAGGACACATAATCGGAAAACAGATAAATGTCAGAAGTCGAATGAGGAGAAAACATGGTAACTTGCATAGTTATTGAACAGAGCAAAACAAGTGCCTAGTCATTATGCAACTGCACTTGCAGTTAATGAATGTTCGCCAACACTCCCAAGAACTTGAAATAAAAATTCAAACAGTGAATAAGTCAAACGAAAACTTAGAATGGGCACATGACAGCAAGTTTCCACAAAGTTTTTTATTTTTATATTTTTCGGTTCGTAAAGCTTTCCAGGAAACACCAATTTTGGCTTTCAGGCCCCAGAGAATTTCGGCTGGTTTCTTTGGCTAAATATTCATCGAAAGAAACACATTTATTACCTCATCAAGACTGAGAACAGCTAGTGTCTTAGTATGCTGCAGATAGGTAAAAGAGCTGGCCACCATAAAGAAACAAATGCAGATCGGGATATTGATATACCAAAGGAATTAAATCCAAGGGCCTCGATGCATTGCTCGCTTGTCTTGTTTTGTAAAGAAGGGCTGCGACACATTAAGAGAACCTTGCACGTTTGAATTATTTGCCAAATTCTTCTCATTTCTATATCGGGTGGTCTAACAGGCTGGGCATTCTCGGAGGTAGTCCATTCATCTTTGAATAGAAAGGATGAAAGGCGGGTTGAAAATTATTGCAGGAACATACATTAATAAAGATTTTATGTGGTGGAACATCAATGAGAGAACAACATCTCAGCGACGAGATTGTTCGTTTAACAGAACTCAGAATAGCAATCAACTAACGTGTGTTATTTTGCTGTTCAAACTGCTCATCGTGTAGACTCACAAAGCAATGAGGTGTTGCTCAAGAATTGGAGGTGAGATCGAACTTATGGTGGGAAAGCCCAACCTTGCACAATCAAGTTGCAAGGAGTTCACACCCCCCAATCAGATGCAGAGCTTTTAAAATCATGGGAAAGACCCAGGGGTCGCATTGTAAAATAAAAGGTAGGGGAACGCCTGTACGTTCCCGACGATGCATTGCCCGAGGCGCAATGCCGGGGGAGGGGGTGTCCCCCTCCCCGAAGGGGAAGAAATTTTGAAAAAATGGAACCTCAAACGGTGCTCAGAGTGCTCAACTTTGGAGAAAACTGAACATTTTTCTGAGCATTTTTCACACACTTTCAACCCCCATCTGCACACATCCAATTGAATATTTCCGGGGCATGGACGATATGTTTCAAATGAAGTGAAGTGACTGGTGACAAAAGACTGAGGTGAAAGGAAAAGGAATATTATTAATGCTGCGTTATAAATTTAAAACTGGCACTTACAACATGTCACTTATCAGGGAGTTCAAAAATTGACTTGATACATAAAGTTGGCAGTTCATGCACGATGGCTAAAAAATCGTTACGAGGGGGGAACGGCGTTCCCCCTGGATAATTTTTTAGCTAGGGGAACGCCGTTCCCCCTTCCAAAAAGCTAGGGGAACGCCGTTCCCCCGCGTTCCCCCTCAATGCGACCCCTGGAAAGACCCCTCAGTGATCGTGAAGAGACACCAGGCTATGGTGGCAAAAACAGAATTTGGAGTGCAGCAAATCAAAATCTGTTGAAAGGAAATTTGTCGGGTGGTGCACTAAAATAACATATCAAGTTAACAGGAAGAAAATGATTGGGATTCTAGCACTAAAAACATATTAATCTCTGCAGCCGATTCAATGAAATGATCGTACACATTGAAAATGAAATGATACTAACGAAACCAGTGTTATTACGAACAAGCACAACAAAATTGAGAATGATAAAATGGGATTTGTACCTTGAATCAGTGGTTTAAAAAAAAATTGTGAATACGAATATGATCACTCAAAGTATGCGACCTTCTAAAGTTAGGAGCATGGAGCACAAGATGGGGACAGAGTAAGCCACTGTCATGCCAGAACAGAACCTCTCTTTGAAATATTGATTTTGTAAGCACAAGGTGCACCAAAAGTTAATAGCCATGAGGTATTCTCACAAAAACGTTTGGCTGAAGATACCAGCAGCATGTGAGAGATCCAAGTAGAATGCCTCAAAGATGGAGTTGAAAATGTTTAGCAGTCCAGTCAATCATCCCGATGCAACATTTTACAAAGTTTTAGAGCCATCCAAGTGACTTCATGCCCAATGTTTTGGAGCACCAAATGGTTTTCCAATCCGTCTCATTCCCCTCCCCTCAAAAAGTGCAAGATTAGCATCATTTAGCAAAAAAGAAGACAAATTTTGTGTCATTCCATGACCACAGATGGATGCAAGTGGGTTTGGATTATTTGGAGACAGCCTGTTCGGAGGTTTTGAAGCACCAAAGGGTTTTCCTTTCGTCGTATTCCTTCCGAGACGATCTCTTCAGGGGATGCAAAGAAGTGGTCTGCAGGCCTGCTCAAAAATGGCCTGAATGCCAATAAGAGGTATTCTGCCTCATCTTGCAGTGCCCCGCAATGCAAACATGCTATCCACAATGTTTTTTCCCACCCTCACTGCTGAAGTCATTCATGCGGGGACAACAATATGCCGATGATAATCAGCTATCTCATCACAGTGGCCATTGTCAAATTGCTGGAGACGCTGGCAGGAACTTGCTTCCAATCAGGAGAGAAAAGATTTGGTAAAGGTGGCATAACTGTACCTAGTGCACCTGCAGGATCATAGACATTGAACTTATCGAATGCAATTCTTTGCAATTATTTAAATCCATCTACCTTCTGCCTGCCGCAGGCTACGGACATTTGGTGACCCCACAAGCTTACACATGACAAGCATCACCTCATCCCTCGGAAATGTCGTGTCTATTCCTTTTGGAAAATACCTGCAATGCATATTTGGGTAAGGTGGGGCTTCTCCAAAAAAACCATACCACTATGCAATCTTGGAAAGGCAGTAGGTAACCATCAGCAATTTTTGTTAATTTTTTTTTTAATTTTAAATTTAATTTTTTAAATTTTGAAGTAATTTTTAAATCCTCGCTAGCAAAACCTCTGAGAAATTATGCATGAAAAAGAAAAAAAGGTGAAATTATGCATGAAAAAGAAAAAAAAAAGGTAACAGTTCGGAATACCTGCCGACATTGAACTGAACGAGTTATCATCATTGCTCTGTGATATATTTAAAGCTAACTAAACCTAACCTAACCTATCCCAACACACCTCTCCTAACATATCCAATCCTACCTATCTCGTCCTTATATTCCAATTCCATTTTATCTACTTGAGCGTGTGTGAAAACTCATCCAGTTCAGCTTTTTCAGATGTCGGCAGGCATTCCGAACCTCAACCAAAAAAAAAAAAAAGAGATGGGGAAAATGCTTCTTTGGCTAAAATATTTCCCCTGCCTCCCATTCCACCTGACGAATAGGATAGCAACATTCAAGTTTTGAAGTCCCCTTTGAGGGTCTTTGCAAATTTGACATCCAAACCTGAGATCGCACAAGCATGGCCAGGAAATTTGGCTGCCGTCAAATTCGGCGTTTGGGAGGCAAAAACTGAATGTAATTGGGTACTTATGGATCTTCCCACAACGTTACGTGGCTCTGGGCGTAACATAACCATCCCCCTCTGAGACTGCTTCTCAAATAAAACCAGAGGATGCCGAATGCGCTGTTAGCCCTCCTCAAAGTTCGCTTTGCAACAAAATGCAAGTTGAGAAATGCTAAGTATCGGAGTTAATAAAGAAAGATAATTATGAAAAACCACCAAATGTGAAAAAGCGATTGTGTTATTTACAGAAGCAAATGGGCGAAAAGAAATCTGAAGTTTACAGCAGAACAGTAGTCACGTTTTGGAAGAATTAGCCGCATGGGCATGAGATTTTCGCGCTCACCAGACCGAAAATTCGATTGGCGGCGGCTGGCAGCTGCCGTTACTTATCAATGCGACGGCAAGAGCCACATTCTAGAGAACGAATTCTGATCACAACAGTGTTTCATATTTCGCCAAAAAGTCGACACGCACAGCCTAGATTAATGAGCCACACGCACACACCAGCAGTGTTCAATGCAAACGTACACAATGACATGATTCCCGCTTTCATAAAGTTCGGTCACACGTCGCGATGAATATGAAGAAGTTTTGATGTGATTTGATATTACAATGACACATGGTTTGATGTAGAATGGCACACGTAAGTCCAGCTAGAAGCTACATGCAACGCCCGGTGGTGTGGCACGGCTGCTATCCAATTGTACTGGCAGTCACCGGCAGTGAGTTTCCGCAGCTGAAACAACTTCAAAACGATTTCTTTTTTCCTGCTTTTTAATGCCTCAGCGCAAGCACAAAATTGCACCGATGTGCTTGTTCATGCCAACGATGTTTCTGGCAAGACGACGAAAAATCTGAAGCGTGGCAGTTTAGCTTGGCTTCGAGGGTGGCAGTGAATGGTGTGGATCCAACGAATCCTGGCGCAGGCCCTGAAAAGAGATTTTAACAAACAAAAGAATTTCTTTGAGGCAGTTGAAAATGGACTGAAAAATGCCATTCCAAAACGTCACATTCACGCCTGGAGCACCAGGCGCAAATGTGTGGGCACGAATACGTGTGGGCATCAGACAATTGCAAAAAAAGTTTTAAACTTGTGCTACTTTCAGCTGCTTGGCATTTTCCTTTTGAACTTTTGAATTTTGATTGCTTTCATTAGCAGCCTTTCAAACCTTTGAAGACTTCCGTTGCAAACGGCAGAACTGTACGTAATTTTCATGTATTAATCTGGATTAAATACCAAAACAGGTTCATTCAGTCATAAAAGGATTAAATTTGGCTTCTGTGATTCAGATTGGGTTGAGACAAGAAGTATTTTCCAGATCACTTGAAATCTGGTGCAAAAGCCACGCCATCTTTGTTGGCCATGTCATCATACCAAAAATGCCACTTCACCTTGCAAGTTGAAATTGTGCATTTCACAATGGATTATTTATTGTTCCCAAATTTGAATCAATTAATTGAATTAATAAAAATACGGAAAAAATTCAACAATGGGAAATATGGCAGTTCGTAGCACTTTGTTCGACACCCACATGCCAATTTCTTAACACATCTGCTGGTTTGAACATAACCCTGGCACCGCTAATACAAAAAAAAAACATCAAATTTGGAAAAATCTTGTGTTTGGGTCATCTCTAAAATGAAAAATGCAAGGGCTCCCAACATAGTGAAGCACATTCCCCATCTCATGATATGGACTTGTTTCGGACAGCCTCTGTAACATAGTCGATAGTTGGTAACATAATTCGGCCATTTGGGGCACTGCACTGCAATAACCAGGGCAAAAGACGATGTTAGAAGACACCACCAACAAACCTGTGGGGCAGTGACAACTGACACTTGAGCTGCTATCCCAGCAGCTGGTATCGAATGGTGTGCCATGACAGATTGAGATCCCAACTGATAAACTGGATACTGGTAACCAGACGGGCCACGCGCTCCAGATCTGAACGAGATAATAAAAAATGAAAGAAAATCAATTTTTTTTAATGATAAAGATTGGTTATCATCACACAAAGTCATTTTGAAAAGTCGACCATCTCCCAAAATCCTTGCCTCCACGTAAACAAATACTGTAAAATTTAATCAAGTTTTGAAATCGGTGTAATTCTCGGTTTTTGTTCAATGTTGTTTGCACTTTGTTTTGTTGTTAGTTCTCGCTTCTTTTTTTCCTTTGGACAAAGCAGACCTAGGCCTATTTTGGTTTGCTGTAGTTAGCGTGTTATTCCGATCGTGGGTCAGGGATCTTCGCTGGTTTGTACAATTTCAATTATCTCATGCAAATATACCTACTGAGCGATCTGAAACCTTTTCAACCTTTATCCAGTGGTGTCAATGCTTTAATCGGATATTTAGTTCAGAATAAAGTGGAAACATCCGTGGTTAGAGCTAGAAAACGTTTCAAAATTACAAAATATGATACAAAAAGCAAATTTAAACTCATTGTTGTGGCCAAAGACTTTTGGGCCACTCTGCATGTGCACATGTTGCTCCCATCAAAGTGTTGACATCCGTGGTTGGAGCCAGAAAAAGTTTCAGATCACAAAGTGTGATAAAACAACAAAATTTCATTTTTTTTCCGTGACCAAAGACTTTTCGGCTACCCTGCAGATGTGCGCAAAGGATCCACAAATAGGTAATGGGCTCTTTTCTGCAGCTTTGCAGAGTCTTGATGCCCTTTTTGGAATCCGAGAACTGCAAAAAAAAAGAGCAGATAAAAGAGATCCACAAGAAAAATGCCCACAAAAATAAATTTCCTGCATTGTCAAAACGGGTTTCCCAATCGAACGGAGGTATTTTTCCCGAACATTTCCAAGACACAGAATCTTTTGCCAAAGGCCACATGCAGGGTCTGGCGTGCTGGGTGAAATCCCCTGCAGGGGATCTAAGGGGCAGAGTCACTGGCTGGGGCTTAGGGGGCCAGCATCTCCAGAAGCTGTAGCTTTTGATAAATCAGGGGCCTCCAAATGGCACCATGAGTGACTTCACGCCTGATCATCTATTCCTGGGGAGGGGGAGCGTAAATTTGCAGCAACAAAAAAGTAGAGTCGAGCAGACTTGCCAGACTGACACTGAATGAGTAAAAAAAAAATTGCAATACTTGCAATCACCTGGCCTGCATGCAGATCAGAAGTGTTAAAATGGGTAGAAGAAAAAAGCAGAAATATTTTCCAGGCATTATTATTATTGCCTTGGCCTTTGTTTATATTCTGGTTACAAACAAACGCATGATATCGCTAAGAGTCTGTTCCCTGTGGCAAGTTTGCAGTCATTTGAACAACTTAAAAACACACATAGAAGTGATCAAGCTTCGGCAGTACCTCTTTGATTATTTTAATATTGATTTTTTTTTTAATGATTGATTATTTTAATCAATGATTTCAAGCTTCGTGTGGACAATGTTCATACGGATGTTGGAAAATACTCCTTTGTGATCAGAACTGTACAAGAGTGGAATTTGTTAGGGAGAGAAGTATTTGATGAAGGAATTGATCTTACATTGAATGGTTTTAAACAAAAACTCTGTTTGCAAAAATAGACTTATTCGCAGCGCCCTTGTCTTCTCACTGAGTCACCCACCCTCATGCTGATTCGCGCCGGACAAAGTCCTTGCGAATTAAAAAAAAATATTAAAATAATCAAAGAGGTACTGCCAAACTACAGCAAAAAATGCTGTCAAAAATTCAGGGAAATGGCATTTAAGCACCATTCCATGGAAAAAATAGGCAGCAAAAATCTGTCGACATTCTGCCGTGATACTGTCGGAATGCAACGAGAAAGGACAGAATTTGACGAGATTCCATATGTGGAGAAAGTGCTTGAAACTGTCAAATTAGTTTCAGCCTTTCAGGTTTTGTTGTCTGGGGTTCTGGTTGCAGCAATCTCAAATTTCAAAAACAGGCTAACGATTGATGTGCCAAGCAAATAATTTAGTGAAACAAAAATTGAGCTAACCTCATCACTTCCCTCATCTGCTCCCCAGGATTTATCCTGCCAGATGGGTGTGACGGTACTTGAGTTATGGTTGAAACCACAGTGCCAACAGGAGAATGACTTGCCTCTCCCAAACCGTGCCTGGAAAGCAGAGCAACAGAGAAGGTTAACAGGTAATGTCTGTGAAGTATGTTACCAGATAAAAGCTACTCTTGGAACATGGCGAGCCACACAGACACTGGCAAATGCTTACGCAACGCCTCATGCTGAAGCTCAAATCACTGGACTTCCATGATGGCAAAACCATGGCTCCCAGAAAACAAAAATCCAAAAACCTGACTTCCCACGACATGACTTTCCCAAGCCATTTTAATTAAGGTCAAAAATAAAGCTCAAATAAATTTCATGCACCTAGTGGGACACATTCCCATTTGTTGTGGTTATGACATGTTATATCAATGGTGATTTCAAAAGTCACTGATCAAATCAGTGCATATTTTTTCCCTTTTACGTTCCTGCGAAACTGCTTTTATGACAATTTTTTGTAGAGTACTCAACACATCCAAGAAGTGGCTGATGGAAAATTAAACAGCTGCCACCGGCGTCAGCACACCACTATCAATCGCTTGCTTTGTTTCAATGCAGGCCGGCTAAGTTTGAGAGGAAAGCAGCAGCGGAAGCAGTAAAAGACAAAGTTCATCAACCGATTCTTTAAGAACACATACCCAATGCGTGAACTGGTGCCTGAACGAGATTCGCAAGACCACAAAGAATGCCTCGAGTTCTGTTAGTGGGTTTCGAAAGGACAGTGGCCGGTAGGGATGTGCGGCACCAAGAATTGTGGTCGGCACTGGGAAAGTGCCTTTCATTCGGCACCAAAATTCCGCACCAGGCACTTTCTGAACTCAGATGGCAACACTCAGCAACAAATGGAGCGACAGTCATGTTTTTTTGCCACTTTTGATTTGAACTCAGAATTAATCCTATAGATGGCGCCACATGCTAATGAGGAAAAGTCGAGTGCAGTTGGCATTTTCTAAACGTTTCGTAATTCTTTTTCTTTAGTCCTACACGTTTGACCTTTTAAGAAAGGGATTGCAAATGTCAGTGGTAAGTAAACGAACGCACAGCATGGCCTTTCGAATAAAGGTTTTCTGTTTTCATGGTCTCTGCAATGCGTTTATGCAGGTGGATGATCTTGTGTCCATGCAGGTCTGCTGGGATGACTACCATCAGTGCGGGAGCGAACGTTGTGGGCCTTCTATCACCTCAACGTTTGCCTCTGAGCTGGGGTTGGTTCCTTGATGTGCGCTCTCTTCTGTTTTTTTTTGCATTGCAATGTCTTGTGCCTCTTCACAGAGGAGGCTCGGGCATTGAAATGCAATGCGTTTGGCATTGACTGTGGGCGGTGCCGAGTGCCAAAAACGGTGACGTGGCACCAAAAACTCAGCAAGCGCCAAGGATTCAGCACCGGCACCCCTTGGTACCGACACAGTGGTGCCGCACATCCCTAGTGGCCGGAATGGAAAATGGCAGGATAAGATGCGGGACAAATGAAATATAAACAGGGACTGTAATAATTTCATCCATGGGTCACAAATTTTTCCCAAGTGGTTTTAATTTGGAAAGGAAACAAGTGGGAAATGGGTCTCATTGGGAACAAAATTATTTAGGAATGTAACTAATTAGGAATGGAACGAGTTAGGGGTAAAAAAAGGTTTAAAGTTATTGCTGAAGGGGCCTGATTTCTGGAAAAATGCAATTCCCAAAGACATGAAATCAAATAAACTTGACCATAAAATCTGGGAAGCAAAGGCAAGGAAGGCATTGCACAAATATGAAGCTTTCTGTTATCAATGCAAGGTTTCCATACCTCAAAGCTGGGTGCACCCCGCTTTGATGCTGCACGGGTACCGGAGAGATAGTCAAAGCCGCTGGCATTGCATTTGTCTGCCGTTCATTTGTACTGTTCCTGTGGAACAAGGCCATGGATGCCAGTTCCGACGATGTGAGTGGTCCGTTTTCCACTGGGATGTAGCTGGCTACATTCGACAGTCTTGACACGGCAGGAAAAGAACGCTGCTCATGCGTGGAGGCTATGATAACAGGTGGTGTCCGGGAAACAACTGGAAAGTCAACACACAAAAGGTTATCTTTACTTCTAACAAACTACAGACTAAAAATTATTTAAATGAGAAATATATCACTGAGGGACCAACCAAGACAAAAAATCATATCGCTTCTTTGCTGCTAAACACTGGGATCAAATTTAGAAGGAAATTCAGACACACAGGAATTCATGACAGTGCCCAACGGTGTCATATCCCACCCTTGGGAATTGGCTCATCTAACTGCAGCATATCAGCAACCAATCTTAACTTATCTCCATCCCTGACCTGCGGTATTTCATTCATACTTTTGCCAATTTTTGCCCAAGACACAGAACAGCAGAATCAGACAATTATTGTCAAAAACATATCTCAATAAAATTCGACCCAGAAAAAGTAACCCTTTTTTGCATGAGACAAACTGCTGATTTTCGGAATGGAAAATTTCCCGCAGCGAGATGATTTTCATCAGGCTGCAACATCGCAAACTCTGGCAATTGATCCATCAATCAACTAGGAACCTTTTTATTTCCAGATCTAATTTTGGCATTACTTTAGCACAAAAACTATCAAATTTCTATTCCGGACCAATCCCAGGCATTTTTCAACTGAATGCACTTTAAAGGCGCGGACAGACGAGGCGTTTTTGTCGTACGCAGGGCGCGGTTTTCCCGTGTGCGACTAAAAAGCTTCGTGTGACATATCTTTTTGGTGCGTGATTCACGCCTGGGCGTTGAAAACGCCCCCGCTTTGAATGTCAAATTTGTTGAACATTTCAGGCGGGCCGCCGCGGGATTTGCGTGCTGCATCAGAGAAAGGTGAATAATTGTGAAGGCCCTGCTCGCATATTGGCAGAAGCCAACAGAAAAAGATGAACAGAAAGCGATCGAGCTTGCAAGTTCTGGGTTTTCAGAAGGGCCCTTCTTTGGTATGGGGAATGTGACCCCCAGTCCAAAGAAGGGCCCTTCTGAAAAGAAGGGCCCTTCTGGATGCCCATCACAAAAATACCATTCCAAAAGCTTGGAAGGTTCTCGGCATTCTAATTTGAAATGTTAAAAGTGCGGATTTGCCCTTCGATGGGGCCGACAAACGTTAAAATTGTGGCACCCCGGGGCTCTTCAAATATTAAAATTGTAAAATTGGGGAAACCTCCCCTTTGAATTGTTTTACGTTTTCCGGTAAATTGATTCTTTGGGGAACTTATAGCACTCCACAGGACTTTTCTGTCATTTGACCACGTCAAAACCCCATGATGAGAATGTACAGCCTCTTAATTCAGGCTCACTTGTAACTTTCGGCGATTGTGCCGACGATATGACCTCTTGCTCTGGATCTCTGGCAATGTCACAATTCCCTTGGATCCGGGGTGATTCACTTGAAATGATACTTGTCCTCTTATTTCAAGACCACTGAATTTAGGTACTCGTTTCCCTTTCATAAGGGTTACGTAGCACACTGAGAAATCGTCCTTTTACTTCAGGACCACAGCGAGAATCCAGGACCTCTTCTCTGATGGGATCGAAGACACGTCAAAGTTAGCACTGATCAAATGTCGAAGCTCTGACTCGAAATTCGGAATAAAAAGGTAACTTCGTGCCAAAGTGCTCCGTTACTCTGTTCACCCCAAATGAAAGGTATCCTTCGGGAAAAGTGGATCTTGATCCAAAGCAAATTTCAATGAGGTAGAAGTTTCTCGTGGTCCACTCAAAATAACATTGAGTTTCCCAAGTGTTCCGTAAATTGCTTCAGTTTCCTCTCATTAAAATGGATCACAACAATCGAACCTGAATCCCATGCGTTCGAGTTCGTTGCCCCTGTCGACATCCGCAACCCTCGGTTCAGTTCTCCAAATACCACTTCACTTCTGATAATAATTATCAACACAAAGATGGATGAGATCAACATAGATGTTTTCCATTTCAAACTTCAAGTTTTCGTTTATTACTAAAAGCCATTAATTTTTCCCCATTACAAACACTCCGTTTTTAAGAATCAACTTTAGAAAAAGGTTTTATGGTGTTTGAGGGGTGAAGATTTCCCCATTTTTTCTCTCAGAGTACTAGCACATTCTCAAGTTTTGCGACATTGGATTCAGACTCACCAGAACACTTTGTCGACTTCGTTCGACTTTCACCTTTTTCCTTCCCGACAGCGTGCAGCTTCTCGCCAGAAAGAAAAACCAACTTATCTTTTCAACTTTCCTCTAATGCGAATGTCACGATATTTCTGTTCGATTTTTCATCGAACATTTTCCATTCTGCAACACCTTCCAAATCCCAATCCAAATCGTCTATGCCTTTGATTTTTCGAATGAAATGATCGAAATCTCAATATTTTGCGCCTGCATGATCAGCCAAAAGTCTCTCAACTCATTCACCCGTCAACCCTCCTAACATTATCAATACTAACTCGTCTATATGCCAAGCTGAAAGCCTATTTGTCCTTGCGGTTTCACCCGTTCTTGAGCATGCCTCTGAGGTCCGGGATCCCTTTCTTGCATCCCATTCCAGTGCTCTTGAGCGTCTCCAGCGCGGAACCCTGCTCTTCATTTGTTCTACTGCCGACGAACTTCATCTGTTTCCGCAATGCTCCAACTCCTCGAACCTCGAACGCTTTCTGAGAGACACAGGTGTCGCCGATGAAAATTTTTTCAAGCCAGATTGCAAGGTGGGGCCTGTACTATACTGCCTCTTCCATTTAAGTTCGGCCTGTTCGTCGTCGGACATGACCATGGCTACTGTGTTGAACAGCCACTTGTCAAGTTCAAGCATTTCAACAGCTATTTCTTTGGTGCAGCCAGGGAGTGGAATAAAGTCTTGCCTTCTTCTTCCTGCCTCCATAATCATTGCCGAGTTCTTAGTGATATGTGAATTCAGCGTATCAACAAACAAACAATGGTTGACGCAGTCCGGGTTCATCTCATTTCTCTTCAACCTGCTGAGAGGTCTACTCTCCAACCATGTTTGTTCTGCTTCCTTTTTATCTTGTTTAATAAATTGTGTTTGTTTTATTTTCGTTCGACTTCATTCTTGGTTGTGACTTTTTATTATCATGAAAAATAAAATAAGTTCACAATCATTGTGTTTCAATTGGTTGCATGGTTTTTGGGGAGGGATTGACCTGTTGGGCGCTGTTTAGTTTTTTTTTTTAAGTTCTGCGATTTTATTTCTCTTTGTTTGTATTGTTCCGCCAAACCAAGATTGAAATTTTACAAATCAGAAATTGCATCAAGTTTCCTCTTGTCATGTGAGAAAGCTCACATGACATTAGGTTGACCCTGCACCCCGCCTGAATTTCCCCCGAATAAGAGGAAACTTGATGCAATTTCTGATTTGTAAAATTTCAATCTTGGTTTGGCGGAACTTTACATCCTTGCGAGACCCTTTGCAGCAGTGTGCAAGTTTTTTCTATCCTGCGGCATCCTGCGGCACTGGCCGCAATTGCGGTGTTGTTCTGCGAAAACCTTGTTGCCCTTGTTGCACGAGACAAGCAGCGCACTTTAAACACCACCTTCTTCATCAAAAACTGATCGCATCCGCATACTGAGCAGAAAAGACAATCGATGTGAAAAATGAAACGACAACACCGCCTGCGTATGTCCCCCTGGCCGTCCAGGCGTCGATCACGCGCGCGGGAAAGCCGCGCCCCGCGTACGACAAAAACGCCTCGTCTGTCCGCACCTTAAGCTCCCATTGATCTCCCACCTCGGAAAAAAAACTAAATAGGGTGAATTATTCAAAATGCCTTTGTGAAAAATGAAAAGAAACAGATAAAATATGAGAAAGCCAATGAAAAGCAGGCATGCTGTTGCGATTTGACCTCCTGAAAAGTCAATGCATTCAAAACCTCGACAAACATCCCCATTTCACCCCGACAGATTTCTGCGACAACACCATTGTAAATTACACCATATCCACATTACCTGACCCATCGGCACTGGCAACAACATTGCTGGCAGATGAAACAACACCGTGCATCATAGCCGGATGCTGCTGGTTCGTGGTAACAGTTGTGGCAGGACCTGCCGCACTGGATGCCAATCCTGAACCAAGTGGCATCGTAAGCCTGGCATTCAATGCCAGCATGTGATCCCTTCTCTGAAGGAGATTCGAAATGCGATCTTCCAGCTGACGATTTTCCTGTTGCAACTTGTGCAAATAGGACAGCAACGATGAAACTACAAAAAGAAAAGAAAAGAGAAAATGGTGAGAGCTCTCACACTCCTGCACGAAATCCTTACCTGTCCACCAAACTTTGGAAATAAAGCAATTTTTCAACAAAACATTATCATATCAAGGTGTGGAAACTTGGAGATTGCATGGTCACAGAAATTAAATCAACAACTTGATGCTGTTTTGATCGCCAAATCAATGTGAGGCGTGACGTTTCCAGGGTATCGCACCACCAAGGAATGTTCCAATCCATAGCAGCAGCAGTCAACGACACCTTCTTTCTTGAGTTGTCGTTCGTCAACGAGGGCGCGATACCCCCGAAACGTCACTCCTCAAATTGATCCAGAGATCAAAATAACATCAAGTTAGTGATTTAAATCTGTGAAAACGTATACTTGTCACCACCACGTTGCAACTTCAGCTAAACCTCTGTTCCTGATGCCCACCACGATGCCAGGAACCCCAGTTTGACATAACTAGTCAACAAAGGCTTCTTGCTGAGCCACCATAGCATCTCTGCTCAGAATGGCAGGATGACAATTGACTGCCAACGTTTGGATTTCACAAACTACAATGATTGAAAAATGTGCGACCTTTTTTAGAATAAAAGAAAAGAAAAATTGGGCAGCTCACCATCAAAATGCTGAGCTTGTTCCATGAGGAATTGGCTTCCTTGGTCCCACTGCTTCTCCAGCAGGTGCTCCAGGGAAGGGACCTCCGGGATGCCACTTGACTGTTGTTGCTGGTAATTGGAGCTAGTCGGGACGGAACTACTCTGATTTGTACTTGAGACCGACGGTTTGCTTGGCTGGAAAGTCAAGTGGCAAGATATTGAAATGCAAAATGAACACAAAATTGCAAATGTGATTGAAAAAATGGTAGAAATGTAAAAGAATTTCCAAAATTTCAAGAAACCTGGCACACTTGGAAATTCAGAAAAAGCACCATCATGAAAAATATTTGTGTTCGCTCATTTTTGAATCACTGATGGGAATTTTGCAAAGCAAAACTTGCATGAAAGATATTTGCCAAAAGGATTTTGCACCTGTTATTTTTGCAACAGTGCAATTCACAACTGTTTTCTCGGTTACAGGCATTTTTGAAACTGGGACACTCGCAACATCTGATTTTGCAGAAAAGAAATTTGCAACTGATTTAAGTGGCTTGTTGGTCATCCGAATCAGAACTTTTGCCACGGGGACGTTCACCATTGAGTCTTTTGCAAAAAAGAAAATTCACCAGTTATTTTTTGCAACGGGGGAATTTACAACTTTGCAACTGAAATTTTTGCAATGGGGACACTTGCAATTGGTGCTTTTACCTAAACGAAATTCACAAATGATTTTTGTGCTGTGAATACTCACAACTGTGCATTGCATGCATATCTTGTGCTTCCAAGGTGTTTGGAAAATACAAATTTTTAAATATTGTCATGTGAGAACAAACTTATTCAGCAAATAGAATTTGAACTTCATTATTCGTTTTTTTAGATTTGAAATACCCACTCTGAAAGAGGTCCATCACAACGATGACCACGCAAGAAACCAGAGTCTTCAAAACTTTGCAGGCCCTTTTTGGATATGGAGTCCAAAAGTTGCGAGTTCTGGATAAATTGGGATTGCCATTCAGGGTTTGGAGAGCTGAAGAACATTTTTGATCAAGTGTCTTCTTCTGAATTAGTTTTTGGCAACACATTCAAAAGAAGTGGACCTTTGTTTAAAAGAACCAATAGTTGTCACTGAAATGCGATGGAGTACCCACACTGCTCAGTCCTGGGTTTCTCCAAAAAGCAAGTGGCAGGCTGCATCAAAACTACAAGACAAAAAAGTTCAACTGCTTAACCCATGCATACTTTTCCAGCGTTAAACCTTTCCCTCAGCACATGTTGCTATAACAATGTCTTTTAATCGGTCCTCGGTTTGCATCAATGCCATTAAAAGCATCCCTGGAGCTCTCATCCTTCCCCACCTCCATTAGATTCGTGAGTGGCCATTGATGTGGATGTGGCCGGTGATGCTGGAAGCGGGGGACAGAGGGAGAGACCGACCCCTTGAAATTTCCTAAGCCATTTTAGGGGGCATCCCCCCATAAAATGTCTTCCGACTCCCCTGGATGTGGCTAGTCAGTGAATGTGGACAAACAACCACAACGGCTCAGGGATAATGACCTTTTTTTGCAAGCGTGGCCTAACTGATGCCCCATGTTAGGCTAAAACAGTCATTTTGGGAAGGCTTACTTATCAACGGTGAACTCATAAAAGCAGAAGAAAACCACCAGAAAGGAGTCTCACCAGCTTATTGACTCTTCCTGGAAAAGCTGGCCCAACCAGGTTAACCGGAGATGACTTCTCTTCGCACACACTGTGGGCTTGTATCTCAGCGGACACCGTACCCGACATCTTTTGCACCATGCTGGAGAGTGGATTCAGCTGATTACCCATCATGTGCGGGGCCAGCAAACCATTCTGAAAGCTGGAAACGAAGCAAAAATTTCTGACTTTATAACAATTGAAAAGATCTGCCGTCAAAGGTGCTGTTTACTTCCCATATGAACCAGGACCAGGGATGGGTAAACGTAAAAACTCCACGTATTATACGTGCGTATAATACGTACGTATAATACACGTAGAAAACGGATAAAACCTAAAAGTCGAGTGATACCTCATTTTTTGCAGAAAAAGCTGCTCTTTAACATGCCAACATTCTTTATCACATTAAAATAATGACAAGCATCATCATCAATGAAAGGGAAAAATTTTCTTCATCGATGAAAGGGAAAAATTTTCTTCATCGATGAAAGGGAAAAATTTTTTTAAACAGTTAAGCCTAATCAGTGAAGCCCCGCAATTGCTTTCAAGTTGGCCACGCAAGATTGCATGAGCCACACACCATTGTAAAATGCATTTCAAAATTGTGTGTGCACCATGTGAAAGTTGATGCTGCCAAATTATGTGTACTTTCATGTTTTATAACGTGGGTCTAGATGCATGTTGCTCATGTGCCTGGTAAAAGAGAGAAGTGCACAGAAAACAAAAAATGCCAAATAAAAGAAGGCAAAAAACTAACAATACCGGTGACGACCTTTTAAGCAGGAAATGGATGCAATAATGTTAGAATGGTGGCAATAAGAAAGTGCCAGAAACCAACCTCATGCTTTGTCTCACCCTTGCAACTTTCATTTGCAAAGGAAGCTTGTACCATAACGAGAGTGGGCCTGGAAATCCTGACTGCCGGATTCAATCCGGAGGTACCTTACCCAACTTCATCGGGCCTACTCAATTTTCCTGTGGCAATTCTCTTTCTGGTCTGACAGCCTGGACGTCCAGATTTCTGCGGTCACCGGAAAAATGACTCCAACAGTGACTGCCAGTAAATGGCAAGTACACATACTTGAAACCACTGCATTGGAGTGAAGACCGAGCATAATGCACTGGGTAACCTGGGTAGCATAATGCACTGGGTAGCATAATGCCCTGGGTAATGATTGGCACAATCGTTTTATCACGATTGCTTCATCATTGTTTCATCCCGATCGTTTAATCACCTAGGAGGGGGAGGGCCTAGGTATTTCGTTTTCTTTCATCTTTACGAGTAGGTACTCATTCTATCCACTATTTTGCATATGTTTAATTTGAGATTGCGAATGGGTGTGGGTGTGCCGGTTGATGATGCTTGCTTGGGGGTGTTCTTGAGTGGTTGCATCTGTGTGATTGTTGTCTGTCTGCTGTTGAATGCTATATGACTGGGTCCCGTCCACATTCCGATGTTTTCGGAACTCCTTTCCCCTCCTTCCTTAACCCTTTCCTCCTTACGGATAATGCAGCCGTTGGTCGCGTATCCTTACCTCCCTTCCTTTTCCCAAGTATGTGATGAACTTTGCTGTTCACAATAATTATTGATGATTGCCTTGATGACATAAGAGCCTATTCTCCTATGATGTATTTGGTGGAGTGCAGAATAAAAAAAAACGTTTGCCCAAGATTAGCATAGAACACATGGCAGAAAATCCTGCATGAACTGCAAATGTTTAATTTAATTTAATTTAAGGTTAATTTGCATGGGCAATACCCTGGCGCAAATCAGCAATGAGGGATAGCATGAATAAACAAAGAATGAATGCACTCGGATGACATCAACTAGTTGCATAACTTAAAACTTGTAACATCGAAATAATAAAGGTCACATGTTGTTCGGCCAACCATGACCACACTAATATCCTCACCATTTCCAAAGACACTAGGATGTAGCAGATTCCATTCATTGACGGTTCTAGTGACAAAAGAATATTTTCCAACATCCTTGTGGGAGCACTGTGCTCGGAGTTTAAAATCATGGTCATGCCTCCCAAAGCAGCTAGCAGGAGCTAAAAGCTCTTTTATATTTGACCAACCACCATCACCAATATTGCTTAGTCCGAGAAATAAACCTCCAGAGTCTTGAGATTTTTCTGCATGAGGCCATGGAGTTCCACTCAAGGTTTTACAACATGGATGAGACACTATCCAACGGTGCAAATCTCCCAGATACAAAGCGAGCAGCCTGTCTTTGCATTCTCTCCAATTTTTCAATTAAATTCACTCGGCAAGGGTCCCAGACAGATGAAGCGTATTCTAGCAGGGAGCGAACCTTAAAAAAAAGGTTACCTAATCAAAATCCTGCCAGATGCAAGCAAAATCCGGCTGTGGAATGGGAGTGAGAATTCTGGCATTTGAGTACTTGGACAGCTTATGGGTCGTAGATGTACGTATCACAGGCAGAGCGAAGGATCTGGAGAATTTTCAGTTCAGATGAAAATTCGGGAGAAAATGGCAACAACTTTTCTCGGTTTTCGTCCACAGCCCACATAGTATAACAATGCAACTTGTTTTGAAAATAAATCCATCATTACAAATGTTTGTAAGCAGTGGTTGGCATTGTGAACGGATCAGCAGGCGATACGACCATGTCGTATGTCAGGAGGTTAAAAAACAAAGTCACAGTTTTATTTTTTGTGACTTTGTTTTTTAACCTCCTTATGTGGTCGTATCGCCTGCTGATCCAAAGCCATTGCCATTATTTTAGCCAAAAATCTAAAAATGCAATTTGAGCTGGTTTTTTTTTTTTTTTTGGTACCTCTTCCTGCGATCGTCATTTCCGACAACTTGTTCAGGTTTTATTCCTCCTACACTTCTCTGAGTTGTGAAACAACTTCAGAATTGAATTCCTTGTTAAATTGCACCCCCAAATCATGTGTCACACGTCACATTTTTGCACACGTATAATACGTACGTATAAAACACTTTTATACGTACGTATAATACGACGTATTATACGTAGAAAACTCACGTATAATACTTAAGTATTATACTTACCCATCCCTGACCAGGACCAGTGATGTTATGCAGATAAAACAGTTCACTTTTGGTCACCAGATAGTTGTAATAGGAGGTGTCACGTCGTACAGATCATTGCCAACCAACACTTTGCTTGCAGTTACACACGTTCTCGTAATTGAATGGATAGTTTTCAAAAGGTGACAAGTCCGAAATTGCGTTTTTCAATAAAAAAAAAGGGGAAAAAAATGCTTCAAACCTTCGTCTGTGCTGATGGACTTGTGCTCGATGTGGAATGGACTTTATTGTTGCTTTTGACATCTTTAGTGATGCGTGTCGGCCCCGCCCAGAAAGCACGGTTGCTTTTAAGAAATGCGTGTAAAGGTCAAATGGACCAGTTACCTTTTGAAAATCGATTTAGTTTGGTCAAAGTTTGCTTTTCCCCAGACGAAAAAATAAAAACAGTGAAATGCAAATTAACACTCATTTGCAGACGTCGCGAACAAAATGACATCCCTTATATCCCAGTCTCCGGAGTAAAGGAATGATATCCATGGATTCTAATGCTGCCCATAAATGTGCCATCTGATGTGCCACTTTTGCCACCAATAAATTGTATCACCAGGCACGCATCCTCAACACTCCTCATACCCTTCACCCAGTCAGCAGTGGCTGCCAATAAGGGAGTGAAGAACATTCCGCTCTCATGAAAGTTGAAGAGATTTTTTGTCGAAATCCAATAAAAATTTTAACAGGTATGGGTAAAAGTAAAACAATAATTGTTGGGCTTAATTAAGCCAATTTTATGGCTTTAGCTTTTGTTACAAAATTCCTTTCTGATCCAAGATTACTTGAGAACATCGGATTGTAAGAACAAATGTGTATTCTCAAACAAAATAAGGCAATTGTTTTGCATTTCCAGGAATAATTATTTCAGCTAGACGACTAATTAAAGACAACCCACTTCGCTTTGTCAGTTTTCACGAAAGTTTCATATTTGTCTCGCAGCTCTTATCAAACAGGATGTTCCTGCAACGTATTCAGAAAATTCAAATATTTGGCTTTGTTGAAATTCTTGGATCAATTGACAATAATTAGGTATTTTCAGGTGTGAAACATACTTATGGTGTATTCAGCAACAAAAAATGTCACAGAAGAAAACCAGGCACAACTTACACCATGACATTATCAGGCCTTTCTTTGGTTTCCATTTTCTCATCCTTCACTGGCACTCGCTTCAAATGCTTTGGTTTCGAACTCAGTTTCGTCAAATCAGATGTCTCGGAAGCTGGACTACTTGGTGGCGATTCAGTGCCCCTGGATTCTGCTTCCATAGCAGACAGAGTGCTAGGAGTTTCTCTGGTTGGTGGGGAAACAGATTCCGGGGACTGAGGACGAACTACTGGGGGTACCTCAAGGGATGTTCGAGGTGGCGTATTTGCCAGGGATGCATACGGAGACCTTCCACCACCCCTTCTGGAGGTTGACGTTTTCCGCGGCTTCTTTGGTGATTTTTCGGATGCGTTTGACCTAAAATACAGATTCAAACAGTGAAAAGAGTAGGTAAGTGGGACTTATATTGCTAGCAGGGTTCAATGGTTGCATTGAGAGACTTTTGGTAGAGCATGTGGTTTTCAAAAACATTGGTTTTTGTCATCTCAGAGATGACCAAAAACCAAACATTCAAGGCAAAAAAATATAAACATGCTGAGGATGTTTCTGACACCAAAAGTATCAATTTTGCCTCAAAATTAGTCGACAGAAAAGACGAGCCTATCATCTGTTCTTGTGCCACTTGCCCCACTTGCACTGGGGTTTTACTAAGTTTTGAATGCTGATTCCGACAATCACTTTACCAGAATTTGCCCAAAAATGTCGTTTGCCTCCATTGACCTCTTCGGTAACTAATGATAACATGTTGAGGAAAATTGGGAAAAGTATTTTTTTTAATAACTTTACTCGGAAATTCTATTCGCTAACACTACAAATCCCAAAACCTTTCCTCAAACAAAAACCTAAACAAATTACCTTAACCCGAAAAACGAATAATTTTAATGAAGAAAGTTGTTTCACAGAAAAATTAAGGGAACAATTATTATTATCAACGTAATCTTGCCTGAAATCGAAATTCTGGCATCGATCATAGTCTCTGTGTTTTAAGAATCATTCATCTCTAGTGAAACCTGGGTGTGGAAAACTAAATTTGGGTCTGTGGGTGTCAAGCGGCAACGAACAGCCGTGATAAATTTATTTGGAGAAAACTGATCATAATTATTGGCACCCGGCATTGGAAATCCCAAGACCTGAAGGTATTCAGATAACACGATGAAAGAAAAGGCAACCAGTCCAGTTCATGTTCAGTGGAGGAATTGCAACAAGGCACAAACGTTTCACTCACACAAGTGAAAGTGTTTTCGGAGGCATAGCATCCGGAGTCAGCTCGGACGATTTATTTTGATGTGATTCTGTTGGTTCTCCGAAAGCTCCACCCTATGTGAAAAATGGCCACATCTCCATGCAATCCAGTTCCCTGCTACCACCGATTGAGGGACTGACGAGCACACCAAATGGGGCATGGTTGATCCTAAATACCAGACCTACTTCTCTCTAAGAAATCTTACGTAACAGCTTAACAATAAGATAACAATAAGTGAAACAGATGTGTGATGTGAACAATTGGATGCTACAGAAAAGGTACTGACCTTCCACGTTTTGTAGGCAGATATGTCTCCTTCGAAACCTCTACTGTCATATTGCTAAAAGAATTATCAAAGCCCTTTGATAATTGATTTCCAGCACTCGTGTCATTGGCAACATGGCTGTTGTGCTGTGTCAGATTAGACCCGGCATTCTTGATGACTACACTCGTCGGAATATGGGACAAGCTGACATGTGGGCCACTGTGGGACGAAGTTATAACCGAGGTCGAGGCTGCAGGATAGCCAGGACCACCAGGAAGTGGGGGTGTACAAGAACCCTCAAGTTTAATGGTGGGCTTACGATCATCTAGATCAGCCCCGCCGCCCGACGAATCAACACCACTCGAAGACGCCGTCTCAGTCTCACTGTTAGCTGCAGATAAGGTCGAGGAACGCAATCCAGAACCGCTCTTCTTCTTGCTGAAGCTGTCGTGGCCTTTGTCCACCTCAAGACGCACTCCCGCATCTTTGCCTCGCATGCCTTCTCGGACATCATTGCCAACATGCTCCTTTGACGGTCCATTCAGTTCACCAGTTGGTGCCACTTTGTCACCATTGCCGAGCAAATTCGGTGAAGATTTCTCCGATTTTGGGCCGACACTGTTGGAATTTGGAAGTCCATTTCCTGCAACACTCATAGCCTTGTTAGCAATGCTAACAGCATTCGTATTTGATGCGGTGCGACCCCGCCTTTTACCCATTGTTCTCGAAATGTCTTTTGATGGGTCTCCAAGGTCACCGGAAATTGGAGAACTTGATTTTTCAGCTGCCGAATCAAACGACTCCACGGATAATGGTCTGTATGGTGGAATGGTCTTCAGATGCGAGCCCTTTTTCTAGATATTTAAAACATAGTTGTTACAAGATTCATCAGATTTAAAAAAATGTTAAAAAATAGATGCTTTAACAAAATACACTGTCAATAATTTTTGGTCGTATAGAATAGAAAAATTGCACTCAATAATTGAGTGCAATTTTTGGAAAATAATTACATAAAAGTCATCCCTTTGATTTCTGAATTCAGGATACCTTGAACATCTCTGCTAAAAATTACCTACTCTGTAGTACAGGGACCAGCCTATTGCTGTCACCATTCAAAATAACCTCAGAGCGAGGGATGGGCTAGGGCACCTTGTGATGGGCACTCAAATTGTGTATTCTGTGTGGTCAAACCAGTCCACACAACGTTTTTCCAAATTCTTTTGCCAAAGGTGTGTGTAAAATTTCAAGTTCATAACTAAGCTCATTGTTCTCATGTTTCAGAACTGGTTCAAAAAATCGGCATTCTGGTAGTTGATGATCCAAGCCGAAAAAACCAAAAGCTGATGGGAATATTTAACTTCTCTTGCGGGCAGAATGGGTTAGGTTAAGTTAGAGCAGAGTAGGTACGTTATGGTAGATCAGGTTAAGTTACCTCAGCTAATGTGGTGCATACCAATGCCTAGAATACCAAAAATTCTGTCCGACAAAGACCAAAATGGCTGTGATGGAACTTCTGCCACCATGCTGCAGGTAAGCAGCTGACATCGATAGTTTGCTAAGGTATTAAATTAAGGGCATGCATACGTGGTCAAGATGTCCAGGAGGGGGGGACTGGGCATGCTTTGCTAAGTTCAGAAGGGAGGCTGGACAGGATTCCCTAAGTCCCAGAAAAGTCCAAAAACTGCCACACGTTGCAAATTATTCATGATTTGGCTTTTGTTTACAATGTGGTTTCTGATGGTATAATTTTTGCAAATGCAAGAGAAGATGTATGACAAATATTTTTTAATGTTCAGCCTAAATTAATAATTTCAAGCTGGCACATGAGTCTGAGATGTCTTGGAGGAAAGCTGTCCAAAGCTTAGGGGAGCAATCACAACTTAGAGGGGATGCCGGATGACATGACCCTGCCCCCGATGCATAACCCTGACCCGAACATAACTCCACATGTCTTATCAAATCTTCCTCCAAAATAGCAAAAGAATGGTTACCCAACTACCAAGATACCAACTTGGTGAACATACCAATTTCGAGTAATGATGCTCGCAATACCCGCAATACTTGACGTTATCAAGATAATTGCCGGCTTCCTCACAGAGCAAACCCAACGACTGAGCACAGGTAACGTGGAAATCTAATTTGCAACCAGCTTTGTTGCAGTGCATACAAGCACCTGTCACTGAACGGCTACCTTTACCTTGTTCTTCGCAGATATAACAATTCTGAAATAAGCAGGTGTTTAGAAAAATGAGTGATGGTTGGTCTAATTGGATGGTTGGTCCAATTGCCTTTATTGAATTTCGTCCTTTTTACTGCCAGCCACAAGTAAAAATGAGGGGGCATCACTGTCTCATTTACATCAATGGATAGGTCTGCAGGACATCTCATAGGTGGGACAATGATTAGGTATAATCAATGAGGTAGGTAACTTTTGGTACCACCTTAGTTGAGCAGGAGCAGTCTTCCCCTCATGCAGTCTGCTTCCGAAGGCACAAGAACACTAGAAATACGGGGCATTTCTTTCAAAGATTCAAACAAAAAAGCATTCCTTCCCACCCAAATTTTGTTAAATTTCCAAAATTTCCCATGATGATTTTGAGGTTTTCCTGCAAACCAGCCAAGAAGCCCTATCGCAGAAGGTTCACCGTGTAACACGAAAACCTCAAGAACGAAGCAGGGAATTCGACGAAATGCCCATTTTGAAATGCGTTTATTTCAAAAATTCGAAATGCATTGAATGCAAATGCGTTCGAATTTCAAGGGTGCATGGTTGTAATCTGGTATTCTGTCACGTTCTTTGGCCACAGCAAAAATGATACCTAATAAAAAGTATGGCCTATCCTAATCAATAAACCACCTACTACAGTTTCCTCGTCAATCTCAAAAAACACGGAATCAAAACACAATGAAAAGAAGTTACATCCAGCTCAACAAGAATGGGCATTCAAGGTAGGTGTGTCAGCATACATTATTTTATCTATTCATAGGTTGGTAACTGCAAAAGAAAAATGAGACACAAAGGAGAACTACCGAACCTTGTTAAAACGTTCAGGTGGTACCATCTGCAAACAAATAGGCTCCATTGTGGTGACATTTCCAAAGCTAATCTCCGGGATGTACAGTGCACAGACGACATGAGCCCAGCTTCCGGTGTCAGTCCTCTTGAAAGCTCCCTGCCTTATCGGACAAAGTTCACAGCGCTACGTGAAAGAAAGCAAAGTGATTTGAATGGCAAAATTACGTTTTACAACTCTGTTTCCATCATCACAGAGGCCATCGACCATCCTGCAATCATCACTGATTCGGTATCATCTTACATAAAGAATAAAAAGTCGAGTGGGTAGGTATGTTTTAAAAACAGCAAATAACAGCCTCAATGTGCTTTTGGAGGGTTGACTGATCACTTTTATGCTGTGTTGCAGTCTTTTTGCAGCTGGAAAGGTACACTTCAGGTACTGGGTGAAAGAAATTTTGGTTAAACTCACGTGACACGGTGGGGCAACTTCTGATGTTGGCCCGAATTTGGCCACCGCAATTTTAATCGGGCTAATCCAAAATTGGGGTGACTCGGGTCTTTGGTGTGACAAGGTCTTTTCCCGGGTAAAGATAAGACATCACGTTGTTAAACAGTTAGTAATATGGGAACTCTAAAATCCTGGCATTCATTTCAAGTTTACATACGGACTACACAAGGTGGGTTTCAGATTCTGTGGGTACCAATAAATTTGCTAAATTTCACAAGAACAGGTGTCCCCACCTTTTTTGAATTGAAATTACAGCAGTGAATATGAAACATCGCTTTTCATCACTTCAAAATGCCAAATTTTCTACCGATTTAGATGAACTAACTGAGAGTACATTGAATAAAATACAATCAAGATCATGAACCCAAAAATAGTGGGTTGTGAAAACAGTGTTCATGCAGTCAAAAAAACTTAGCGAAATAAAAAATCTCCTCATCAGAAGTTATGCTTTTAAATGGAAAACAACATCCCAAATTGTGGTTTTGATTACTATGCAAATATTCTGTGGAAATTCAGTGAACATTAGGTATCTGTCCCATTCATCTCAAAAATGCCTAGAAACTTTAACTTGTTGTGAGTCTATGGGGCAGGATACTGTTGAGACAAATGGGGCACACCGCACACACCTAATGTTGAGACAAAATTTTCACATTTTTTTTCCAATGAAGGTGTCGTTTTATCAAAAATAGGGGATGTTTTGTATGCCCTTTGATGTGGAGTGTTTTAATTTTGATGAAAATGCAACATGCAAATCTGCAGTCATTTTTACCAGAGTTGAGACTAGTTCATTCTCATGGGGTAATGCAGATGCGGTCTTTTCTGACAGTGGTATTAGAGCATAGAAACCACAGCATGGGATAGGGTAGGTTGGGGTAATTTGGGTATAAATACAGGGGTTCTCCAAGTTCTGCAAGCTTTGCTGGAGGCAACTGCTCCGAGAAGTGTCCATGATCACATTCCCTGTCCTGTTTGATCTTTATAGACGAGGTTAGAACAGTTGGTTCTTCTCTGCCATCCACAGAAAAATCTGTGGATGGCATTTTTTTTTTGTATCTCCCATGTACCCAAATTACCCCAGTGCAGGGGGAATTCGGGTATGATCTCAGCAGCCATTTAATTTACACCAATTCTAAGCCTGTATCCACATTTCCATCATATTGGACAATTTGGGTATAAAAAATGAATTTTAAAAAAACAAACTTGTTTAGGTACCAAAGAGTAGGTGGTAGGCCCAAGAACTTTTGAAAAAAAAAAAAAAAAAAAATCAAAATTTGTAGTATCGGTTATTGAATGTAGGCTCCTCCAATGCCTTTAATTTGTTGAAGTTCAACCATGTCAATATCCTCTAGATCTGGGAAGATATAACATTCTCCAGCTTTACTCTTCTCCAAAAATTTGACCTTCAGCTGCCGATCATCCACAACTTCAATGATCTGCCCAGAAAACGTCTTTGCATGTCCTTGACCCTCGTAACGTACTTCCACCCAGCTACCAGCTTTGAATCGTTTGAGGAGGAAGAGATTTTTATTTTATTTTTGGTGCTGCTCATTTGCAGGCATATCTCAATTCCAGAAATTGTAAATCAATCGCAAATTACATTTGTGAAAAAAGAAGAATTTTAGCTTTTTGGCTTTCTGGTTCTTTGGAAAGCTGGGCCAAATCTGCAGATACACAACAATTGCAGGCAAATTGAACTCTGAAGCAAGACATAGACCGAACATTGCTGGTACCATTAGCAAGGGGAAATAGATTATCACATAAAAGCAATGTTAATCAAATTTCTCTCGTTGCACCCGAATGACCCCAATGGGCATTTACAAGATATACCCATTTTGCCCCAATGGAGTTTTCTAAACTTTTCTAGGAATGTTCAAGGTTTCTGGTCCTGTGTCTCATTCATCCACGTAGTCCAATGCTTATCCTTGTTAACAGAGTCCAATTCAACCAACACCTATCATTGCAGCACTTTCCAGGCATAAGTTTGTGAGGCCCTGTTTTTCACATGCAGTTGACTAGAGCAATACATTCAGCCTAAAGGGTGCTCTAGATATCACCAACAAGCTCTGTTCTGATCTAAAAATGTTCAAAAGACATAAAATAACAGAAACCTTTGGCACATGTGAGATTTGGAAAGTGAAGTTGCATTTCAGGGCACAATAAAGATACTGTCACCAAATTACCCCAATTACCCAAATTACCCCAACCTTCGTTTGCCATGCAAAAAATTATGAACGTGAAGTGCTCACAATCTGATGTGATTTCACTTGTATGAAATGAATGTCACTTTTGAAAAAAATTATGACCTGGAGTGCTCACAATCTGATGTGATTTCACTTGAAAATCACTTGAAATGAATGTCACTTTTGAAAAATTTATGAACGTGGAGTGCTCACAATCTGATGTGATTTCACTTGTAAATCACTTGAAATGAATGTCACTTTTGAAAAATTTATGAGCGTGGAGTGCTCACAATCTGATGTGATTTCACTTGTTAATCACTTGAAATGAATGTCACTTTTGAAAAATTTATGAACGTGGAGTACTCACAATCTGATGTGATTTCACTTGTAGGTGGATCACTTGAAATGAATGTCACTTTTGACGATCACTTTTTACCCACGAAGCCACAAAAGTGCATCTAAATGCATTGATATGCAATAGGTTCGTATTCTGGTGTCTCAAAATTACCCCACGCTGGTCTTATCACCACTCCTACCATGATGGAATTTTTGTCATTTCCTGTAGAAACGTACGGTAGTTGAAAAACGCCAGGGACATGATTATTATAAGGTCATGGTTTAAGATACCTACTCGTAGGTACAATTTGTGCCCAACACTTTTGGATGGCCAATTTGTGGCAGCTGCAGAATCAAAGGTTTTGAAAAATGTTTCGGCTTTACACGAGTCACACGAGAAAATCTCTCAGTGTGCCAAAGGAAGACCTTGCCCCAATATGGCTCCTATTTGTAAGACTAATTCACACATCTTTTGAAATTGCACGATCGTTCAAAAGTGGTCAAAGCCATCGAAATTCACAGTACCTACCTATGGTCATGTGAACTTTACCTTCCTACATTTACCGATTTAACGATACCTACCTTCGAGTGGGACAGTGTTCTGAACAGAGCAGTCATACCCAGTTCTTGTGAGACTCAGCACCAGGATCATGCCATGGTTCCCATGATTTGCCTGCGAACCATGGTTCCACGCTTGCAAAAATTAGTTGCAAAGGAAGACAATGATTTAGCCTACATCTAAATTTTTCACATCACAGCAATCCGCTGATGGTATAGCGCTGGAATGAGTAAATGGGAGTGTGGCACTGTGGAGTCTGGAATATTTGCTGATTGTCAGTTTTGGGGGGGAATCAAAAGACATGCAAAGATAATCAAAGAATAATTATTTTGAAAATGGCACCAACCAGCAATGCCAGCCAAAGTCAAAATGGCAGCCGAATGGAAAATATGCAGGTACTTACCACTTTTGAGTTTCGTTCACTTGATTCACACTTTCGACAAAACCACGGTATCGACCCAGTGGGAACTTTTTCTATTCCATAACAAGCTAAAGAAAAATGAAAATGTGTTTTCTCCATGGTTGACTGACTTTTCATTATGGACAGTAGAGATGAGTTTTTGTAACTGAAGCGCAGTAATAAAAGCTCCATCATACATAAGTCTCGCTTAACTATATTTGCAGAAATTATGGCGAGCACAGTACGAGAACAGTGTTGGCACCGGTTTTAACCGACTCAGACAAAACTAGTTTCATCCTGCTATGACTGATAAAGGATGAGTTTCCATGCATAATTGCAGCAAAAAATGGGCAATTGCTGTCAATGTTGTCAAAGGAGTACCTAACCAGTTTCCACACATACCAGTGGCCGAAACAATCCTGTAGGTATTTGAATTCATTTTTGTGTTTCTAGCATCTAGATTACCAACAAAGACACTGCAAAAACTAGCATATTCTTGCCCTTCACCAGGCCCACATGTTGATAATTTAGCAATAATTAAATCTGCCAGCTTAGTGAACCTGCAGACTACAACACACATTGGGCATGGTCATAGCCAGGCCTTGCAAAACTCAGGAATGACTCAACTAAAACAAATGTGAGATACAAGTAGAAAAAAAACAAACATGTACCTACTGCCAATAAAAAGTACACAGAAAAGACACAAAGCTGAGGATAACCCACTTGCCTAATTTGTAAATTTGTTTAGACTAATGTAAGAAGAGCTTATTTTGTTGATAATAGGAGAGACATAATGATATAGAAAGGAAACATGCATTTGTATGCAAAAATCTTTAAATGGAGATCAAATTTTCAGGAAAAAAGAAATGAATTCCTCATTCACTAAGTTTGGGGGCAGCCTGACTGAAATTCAAGCATTGGTTTCTTTCAAGACGAGGTTGTCGGTGTAATTTTCCAGTTACCAGACACTGAGTTGGAAAACTACTTGAACGATCTTCTCACTTGCCTCAAAACTCTCGCTAAATGTCACTTTTTTCAATTGAGTCGTCATTGTTCACCAAACCAAACCCTTAAGTTGGGGGTAGCATGTATACCAGACATTCCCAAAGGCAAGGGTCTTAGGGAGGGGGTAAGACATTTCACGGAGGGGGGGTCTGGGGGGCGGTGCCCATGGTTCGCCCCGGTTTAAACCCCCCCGGTTCTAACCGGGGGTCCGGTTCTAACCGGGGGTTTAAACCGGTTTTAACCGGGCTGGGCAGAACCGAAAAACCCGTATTTTTGTTTTTTTTCAGAGTTTTTTTCATTTTGAATTTGGAAGTCATTGCAGTGAATCAACGATGGCCAAATAAATTGTTTTTTGTTGCCATTGACCTTGTCTTTTTCTTTTTACTGGAAGACCAGGAGGCAGAGGGTGCGGGAGCATTCTATTGTAATTGCAACAACACGAAAACTAACATTTACACAAACAAAAGAAAACCAAAAAGGCAAAAACTGAAGAAAACCACAAGTTCTTGTCTGGACAAGGAGACAGAGGCCATCATTGCAACTCAACCTCAATCAAATCAATATCCAATTCATCATATTTTATATTTGTGCTTGCAAATTTTGATTTCTATGCGCAAGCACAATGAATGCCAGCCATCTGCCGACTGTCATTAGTTTGCGCCATATTGGTGTGAAATGGCATCTGACTGTTCAATAATGATTGAAGAATTATGCGGCCAATCCTGAGAGCCAACCAGGTCAGTTGCAACCCACCAGGCAGCTGGCAGAGGCGATCACTCACACTCAGACTGGTGTGAGTGATATCTGATCTGGTTCATCTGGTTGGTGACAACCATTTGTTCAATAATCAGAGAACAGAGAGAGAGAGAGAGAGAAAAAAGAAGTCAGTCACAAAGTCAAAGGCAATGACAAACCAACCGAACTCGAAAATGTTCTTTTTGCAAAATTATTTGAACACAATGACAGCAACGTTTCGTTCACACTGTTTATTAAATCTCAATTCTCGGGTGTCAGTTCATCCTCGAACCGAATCAAGATTTACGCAGCCCAGGTGAAAATGAAAAATCCGAAAAGCCCGGGAAAAACCCCAAAAAACTGGTTTAAACCAGAAAAACCCACTGGGCTTGGCAAAATTAAAAAACCCTGGGTTTTTGCGAACCCTGGCGGAGCCCCCAGTAATTGGGGTCTGGGGCGGAGCCCCAGCGGGGTTCCATGGGGCAGAGCCCCTGGCGGGGGTCTGGAGGCGGAGCCCCCAGAAGCTGAAGAAATTGTAAAATTTAGGCTTCATTTTCGGTGCTGAATTTGTGTTCTTGAGGCCAAAATGATGCCGGAGATAGTCGCAGTCACTTTATCTTTTTGAGTTCTTCTTGTTCAATTTGGCCTCCCTGACTTTTCCCATTTTCCCTGACTTTTCCAGAATGAAAAGATTTGCAAACAGTTCCAGGCTTTCCAGAATGGTGGGCACCCTTTGGCTCTAAAAAAACTGAGAATGAATTTGTTGTAAAATTCATGAAATGAAGGCCAGGGGGGCCCTGGCCTTCGGGCATCCGGGAGGGCCTTCCTTCGGCCAGGGGGACCCCCCAACCCCTCCCGCCCGTATTGGAATGCTCCTGAAATTGATCATGGAGATGGTTTTTCTTGGAAGGTCCCCTCTAGCCTTTAGCCAAAGGGAACCCAGCAAGGGTCCCCGGACTCCGAGTCAAGGCATTTTATAAAATTTGAGATTTTTCAATTTTGTTTTTGGCGAATCGATGGCCGGTGGCCAGGTCAGCTTTCTAACAGGATTTCGGCTCCCAGGGGGGAGATTTGGTTGAGGTCTTAGCATGTGTCCCTTGGCTGAAATTGTTTTCCTGGAAATTTCTTTGTAGAAACATTCCCAGTTGGTTAAAAAATTGGAGAGAATGGCTGCTTCCTCCCAGGCAAAAAATATTCAAAAGGTCTTAAATATTTGAAAAGTTGAGTCAGTGGAAAGATAAAAAACTGCAAAGTGACCTGTTATCATCAAACCATAAAGCAGTCAGCTGATCTGCTCAAACATTTCGAGAAACTTGGCCTCGCAAGTAACTTACTCAGCAAGAGGAAATGGGGTTGGCCCGCCCCTTTTTCACCTCAGTGGCCAAAACAGAAAAATGCAGGCTGCAAAAAGATTTTCATAGTCCAAATATTGTCCAGAAACTTTTGACTAACCTTGGTGCACAGCAACATTGCAGCCCTGACCATCACAATAGACCAAAGGATTTTCAGCCCAACCACTTTCATCTGAACATACGCAACAACCACCAACCATCTCCTTCATCCTGTAGGCCCTCCTACGGGCCAAGGTACCCTGCTTCCCAGCACGTCCAGTGCTGGTTTGCTTTCGGCCTTTGTTCGGGCCCAAAGAGGCAGGATTCGCCAACCACCGGTTGACAGAATTGCACTCGGTTTTGCCAGTATTCTGTTCTAGAAGTAGAGCCAGCTCTGAAGACACTGAACTGCCCAAAGTTCACAGCACACGACAAACTTGTATAACTCATTTATAAGCCTGATGTTGCACGTGAGCTCGTCAGCTAAATAATATGCAACTCATTTTGAAGACATCTGTAGGTACATGCAAAAAAGGAAATGTATGATGAACCAAAAACTGATGAAAAACTTCATGCAGAAACTGTGACAGAATTTCAAATTCAGGTAGATAAATAGATTAGGATAAAAGGTAACCACCTTTAACCTACTCATAGAGGTCTCATAACACTTCATCTGTGAGGTGATCCAGTTGAGGGTTAATTTAATTTGCAGATAATGTTTTTGTTCCTGCTCCACCGTGCGGTACAGGGGCAAAAACTGATCCGCAGACATCTGCAATTCCCAGCCGAGCGTACCTATATTTGCACCATGTTTTTGGTGCTCAGTTTTTTTAATATAGATTTTCATGACTAAAAACTGTTATCGTGCAAATGACTCTTTCCACCAAGCATAAAAATGGCAAACAAACAGTTTCCATCTCCGGCGACAACCAACTCTATCTTCCATCTGCGTTGCGTCCCGATTCATATTCTATAGCGCACAGACACATCTGACCGGTCTGCTCAGAAATCTTACTCTATGCACGAAACTGCGATGACCCATTCAGACCCGGCCATGTGTTTACAAACCCTGCCGCGACTAACATGGCAGCGGGCGTTTTGTGCGAGAATGCTCGATTGGGGCTGTGCAATTGCAAAAAAAAATATTTTTTTCTAATCTAAAGCCACAGTGGATGGAGATGAAGTGATTGCACGGAGCAGAAAATACCGTGTCTGCGACCGAGATGGCAGCACTGTGCTCAAGTTCCCATGTGTAACGAGGCTGCAATGCGAAGTCGTGGATGAAACAAGGGACATGCGGAACGTTTGGAACCTGCCGATGCCTTCCTTGACATGGTACCGAAAGGACAAGTCGTGGCCTTCTAAATATCTTTCCAGAAGTGCATTGGTTCACGCAGGGCAATGCCAGGGCTGTCTCAATTTACCTTAGTTTCGGGTAATTTTCTCTGGGCCCAAACCTGCAGAAGAAGACTAGCATGCAGCAGGAGAAGCCCAGTGACAGGACAACCTTCCAGCCTGTAATTGGTGGAAAGAGTATCCCTTCCCCTCCAACTTCCCATCCTTGTATTTTGTTTTATCTCCCCTCTTTCCTATACTTTTATTTTAACTTTATTCCTCTTTCCCGTTGGGTTGGATTTGGGATCCGCGCTTTTTAAAGCGGATCCCGACACGTCGATGAGTGAGGCGAAAGGCCATTGGCCCGCCTCAGAGACCCCAGTCTATCCCCCCCCATCTGGGCCCAAACCAAATGACAAAGCGGCCACATGATTCTTGCACACAAATCTGTGATTTGCCAGGAAATTGTCAGGGTTTTCGCGAGCACCGACTGGCCCAAGAAGCAAGAACCGGTTGATCAAGGTGGATTTCCAATATCTTTAAAAATCAGATGAATGCTTTTAAGTCTGCTTGGCACAATAAAAATCGGCAGGATTTTTCGGTTGCATACAGCAAATCGGTTGCATTCAGGGGCATCGTTTCATTTTTTCGCAGGAGTGGGCATTTCTTATTACCTAAGAATAAGGAGAGCCCAGTCGGAAAGTCTGGGACGGAGCCCATCCCGGGTTTCAAAGGGCCAGAACCCTTTGGAACCCAAAGGGTTCTGGCCCTGTCCCCTGGCGGATGGGAGTCTGAGGGACAGTCCCTAAAATTTTTTTTAGGTGTAGGTCATGGTGTATTTTGAGTGCAATATTCGTGTTCTGCCCTGCGAATTGATGCCATGAGCGGCAGTCCGTGGATTCCGAGAGGTCATGAGTTATGAAAGATGTTGCCACCCTGAAGGAGCAAAGAAAAAGATATGGCAGAATAACATTTACCCACCTCTCCTTGATGCAACAGCGACAACTCCCTCAACAACAGATATGTTCGACATTTTTCTCTCCATCCGTGCTGATTTCGATCCTTTCAAAATTATTGTTCCTGATTGACTTCCTTCGAACGAAAGTGCAATCTGCAGTGTAGAGAGTGAAAGATCAGTTGGAGCAGGAAATCCATTACACGCTCTTGCGAGCAGCCACAATTGCCAAAAAAGCAAATATCTGTCTGTCCTGGATCACAAGGATTTCGAAGGATTTGCTAAAGCTGTTTTGTTTCCCCGAATGCCAAGAATTCTCCAGGCCGACTTGTTGGTCTGGCTTCCGTCACATGTGTAGCCAATAACCCAAGCACAGGCGTTTTCCAGTTGGATGATGACTTCGATGATTAATTGAGCCAGTCGCTCAGACTTGCATGCATTTTTGGTGGCAAACATTGCGACCGGCTGGACAACTGTTGACTTAAGCAGTACAAACATGAAAGCCAAGACATGATCCGCCAAAGAACTGGTCATGTCTGCACTGCTTGATAAATCACCGAATTTTTCCAGGCCTTCAATCTGCAGGGTTTACGCGTTGAATTTTACCCCGTCTCAAAGCTTAATCTCGTCGAAAATGACTGTTCCATATCTGGTGCTGTCATCTTCACCTGAGAATGATTGAGCAATTGCGTGGATGGCATTCTGGTCAATTCCGAAGTCACACTTCAAGCCGGTCAACAGTCGGCATATTGTTGACGGGTGAGGAAGTGGCAAGAGATTATGATTGGCACAGTGATCATAACCCTTGCGGGATTTGATCCGAAGGAGAGAGCATAGAAGGATGAAGGCGGGGTCACAGCGCATGGAACTCTTCTCTGAAACACTGTTTTTCCGAAGCATGTGCTCGACAACCGTTCTCTGAACTCCTGGCAGGGCTGTGATTTTAGAACACTTTTCACATGCATCTGCCGTTTTCAGTTTCTTCGAAATGTTGCGAAGGCGGATTTTCAATCGAAGCACTGTTTGTTTCAATGAGCGCAGTTTTTGTCTCAAACCAGCTTTGTTTGATTTAGACGTGCTGGACAGCCGGAGGCTTGGTTGTGGGATGAGACAAAAAGGGTGAGACTAAAAGGGCATCAATTTTTCGCGACATGAGGGCAACACCGGGGCAATGTGCAAGGAAAAGGGTAATGTTGTTCCCGACGTAGCGTTTTCGCGCAACGCCGGGGGTGGGGTTCGGGAAGGGGGTGTCCCCCTCACGGAATGGGAAAAAATTTGAAAAATGGAACCTCAAGATAGGTGCTTAGAATGCGCAATTTTTGAAAAAACTGTCATAGCCTTTGTCTACTGAATTGACGCGCGTTTCTTCATTGCAAATTCCAACTTCCAACTGGAAGGAACACAACACAAAAATTGGCCAAATACCGATTGACAAAAATTGGCTAATTAGGCATCGTGTGGACAATTTGGTGTTCAAAAAAGGTTTTTTAACGGGGGATGAGGCAAGGGCAACAACCCCCCCAGAAAATAGCCCTTTCCATTTATTGGGGATGCATCCCCCAATTAAACCCCAAGTATGATCGGCACCCTGCGGCTCCAAATGGAGCAGTTCTGCTGATCCAAAT
>JASGXE010015054.1:0-37079 GCA_030068105.1 Sinentomon sp. SZTP_YWyxl
TTTCGAGAACCAAATTCCCTTTGTACAAAAATTTTTTTGTGGGTGAAAATTTTTTATGGTTTTCGAGAACCATAATTCGCTTATGATACAGGAAGGAATGTTTTTGGGGGAAAAATTTTTTCATGGTTTTCGAGAACCATAATTCCCTTATGATACAGGAAGGAATGTTTTTGTGGGTGAAATTTTTTTATGGTTTTCGAGAACCATAATTCGCTTATGATACAGGAAGGAATGTTTTTGTGGGTGAAAATTTTTTTCATGGGTTTCGAGAACCATAATTCCCTTATGATACAGGAAGGAATGTTTTTGTGGGTGAAATTTTTTTATGGTTTTTTCGAGAACCATAATTCGCTTATGATACAGGAAGGAATGTTTTTGTGGGTGAAAATTTTTTTCATGGTTTTCGAGAACCATAATTCCCTTATGATACAGGAAGGAATGTTTTTGTGGGTGAAATTTTTTTATGGTTTTCGAGAACCATAATTCGCTTATGATACAGGAAGGAATGTTTTTGTGGGTGAAAATTTTTTTTATGGTTTTCGAGAACCATAATTCCCTTATGATACAGGAAGGAATGTTTTTGTGGGTGAAATTTTTTTATGGTTTTCGAGAACCATAATTCGCTTATGATACAGGAAGGAATGTTTTTGTGGGTGAAAATTTTTTTCATGGTTTTCGAGAACCATAATTCCCTTATGATACAGGAAGGAATGTTTTTGTGGGTGAAATTTTTTTATGGTTTTCGAGAACCATAATTCGCTTATGATACAGGAAGGAATGTTTTTGTGGGTGAAAATTTTTTTCATGGTTTTCGAGAACCATAATTCCCTTATGATACAGGAAGGAATGTTTTTGTGGGTGAAATTTTTTTATGGTTTTCGAGAACCATGATTCCCTTATGATAGAGGAAGGAATGTTTTTTGAGCACGCCGAGTCTCAGTGATGCGGTGACCATGACGGCCAAGCCTGACCTGCCGATGCGCAACGAACGATCGTGAATGCAACATCTTTCGCTTTCCATTCTTTCTGCACAAGGCATCGGGCGGGCGGTCGGGCAATTGCATTTTGTTTCGAATCAGAATGTGCCGCGAAGGCAGAGAACTGCCGATCCAGCATTCCCCAGCACCCTGTAATAGGCATATCATTGATGGAATCGCTGCCGTGTTTTGGAAATCACGCGCTGAGGTTGGTTCATTGAATCTTGACAATTCCTCCCTGCTGAATTCGGGTCAATTGACGAGTGTTCACGTTGTCTTTGGCCAATTGACAAAATTTTGATTTCATTCCAAAATCATTTCGTGCTTGCTTTTAATGGGATTTCTGACGCAAATGTACGCAGATTGGTTCAGCAAACTCGGGTAAATTCGCCATGCCATTTGCTGTGCAAGATGACTCACTGATTGACTTCAAGCAAGTTTCGAGCAAGTTTCAAGCAAGTTTCGGAAGCAACAGTTAAAAGGGAAAAACACATGTATGAGAACATTAATTTCGCCGCTACTATAAACGGTTTTTAAAACAGGTGGATTTCAACATAATACCCACGCAGATCTTCAAGCATGAACGTGGAACTTTTAGAAAACTGCCACAAGGCCCAACATATGAACCAATGACGGCAGCAGTGATCTCGGCATGTGAAGGATTAAGGGATTTGGAGGGTGTGACGCAATCAGTATAGGTGCTTATCAAGAACGCACGAAAGTAAAATAGGCACGAACGAAACATGTTGGACAAAAGCTCTTTTAGAAATTGTCTTTGTGAATGAGGACTGAATGAATGAAACTGAATGGGTTGAATGATTGAGTTGACGTGTGCATGCGCGGGCGAATGAGCCTAAAGACACCATTCGGACGAATGAATGAACGAATGAATGAAGTGAAGCCGATATGCGTGGCTGATTCTGCTGGGCTTTAGCATATCTAACAAAAGCTTCAGTTTAAACTTTAAACGATCCATTAAGATCAAGGCAGTATCAAAAGATACGGATTAATTTCTACAGGGGACGACACAAGTACCCGATGCCAATTGCCATCAGACATTTGTGTTCAAACTGGGATTCCAACACAGCTGAACAATGCCCTCGAAGTGGATGCGTACAGTGTAAAAATAATTGTACTTTTACATGGACATGCACGCGTTTTTCCAGTTTTTGTATTTCCTGCATTGTAACAGACCAGAAGATGGAAATGTCAGATGTGATCAAAAACTAAACCAAATTGTGCGTGGTTAATTTTTGCAAAATTTCGAGCATTGCAAATCAATTATTATACACCGGCATGATGTACCCTTTCGTTTATTACAGCGTCCCCATCAGGCGATTTGCAGTTGGACAACAACGGAAAACTGTCATTTCTACTTCGGCCGATCTTCATTTAAAACGGGTTTGAGGTGATTAAAAATTCAACAAAGTGTCTTGCAACGCATTGTAAACATTGCGTGCTGAGTGTTCCCCAGCATATGCACTTGTGACTGCTCCAACCTGCGCGGAGTTCTGATCAAAGGTTTCTGGTTTGAAGGAAGCGAATTCACAGGTGCGGTGACCTGTCGATTTCTATTTAATCCGGAGCTTGAACCGAGACTTAAATTTGCAGGTGGAACGCACAGGTGGAAAACTTGTGTTAGCAACAATGATTGTCAAACGCCAATTTTTGTCTACTCGCTTTTACTGGATACTTGACTCCAGTGCCAACTCATTTTGCCTGGTGCTTATTAAAAATTACAATTACAATTACAATAAAGCCAACCTCTAAATTCTGTAAATAAAGCCAGCTTTAATGTAAACACCATTTAGAATAGAAATCAAGGGTGAATGACCTTTGCCGCTCGACGAAGAGCAGTTACCAAATCAAGTCAGACAAGAGACACCCACGCTAATTGACCAGAATAAAACCAACTGGCTTTCTTGAACGATTTATCCCTCTATAATTCCTTGAGGCCTTTGCGCGATATGCGCGGCCATTGAACAGTCATCTTGACTAAAGTAAAGACATACGAGTAGGCTATAGAGCGCGATCCCTTTTCGATTATATGATATGATAATTGCATTAGAAATCAGTTTTCCTTTGTGTTGGCGCAAAATGCATGAATAAGAATAATTTGGCTCAATTCACAAATTCAGAGCGAGTCCATTTTTCGCAGGACAAAGCAAAGACCCACCTGCTCTTGTGGAAACGTGAAACAGAAAACATTGTCTCTGAGTAGGTAGGTACTGGGTGTCAAAGATTAGCAGAAATTAAAATAAAAATCTTTACAATTTGGCATTATGCGGTTCATGGTTGAAACCTGCAGGTTTTAGGCGATTTTTAGGCGGTTTTATGGCCATTTTACGGGGGTTTTAGGCGATGTTTAGGTCAATCGGATAAGAAATTAAATTCTCTCTCACAATTTTTCAAAATTAAAAACTTTCATTCCTTTTTTTTCGTAATTTCTTTGAAACATTCAATTCTCTCAACGCCTTCACTTCGTTGAAAAAGATATAACTGCGTGATTTTATTGTCCCACATATGGGATTAGAAATCAAAATCTCATCAAAATTTGAAGTTCTACTTCATTTGACTTGGAAAACCTAATTTCTGAAAATTGAAACAAGAAATAAAAAGTAAAATTTCCTCACTCCTTAAAAGTTTCTTTTCAACATATCCACTGAACCGCTTTATTTCTCTATCGGAACCAAACTCCTTCGGACTTTTAATCGCTGCCATTTTGTTGTGGGTAAAAAACCAGAAACACTTGTATAATTTTCTGTCGCGTAATCCCGCATTACGATCACGACCACATTGAGAGTTCTCTCGGTTTAGTTACCCAAATGGGCGGTTACATTTGTTTTCAAACTATCGAAATATTTTGTCAAGTTGCAGCAGGCAAGAATCGCCACACATGATTATTTAAGGCTCGCCAACATCAACCAATTCTGTGAGGGAAATTACAACGGATCCATGAAACGTCGTGTGCAGCAAAGAAAGGGTCAGTGTGTACGTGTGTGTATGTTAACTTTTACTCAATTTCCTCATGTTTTTCACGACCTTTTTTTATAACTACATTGTCACGACCAACATCACATCGTCATCTGCGGTTGTATGTGAGGCGTGCATGGTTGGCTCACAGTGACCTAATCTGCAATTGCTTTGGTTGAGAAAATCAGACAATAGGCAATTTGGTTGAGATTGTGCAGTCCAGATAGGGCCTGGAGGCATCGGTCCAGATACACTACTTCGTCCTCTAAGTCAATCCAGCAAAGTACAACATTGCAAAGGTAAAAAATCACCAAGCAATGAGGCCATTGATTTTCAGTAATTGATAAACTGCGATAAACGATTGAGGAGAAAATGTATTGAATATTGGTCAAGGACTATCTCTGGGCGTTGGCTGTAAGTGTGGGAGCTTGGCCCTAGATAATTTCAGACGTTGAGATAAAACATCATGAGAAAATTAGAGGTTCCAAAGGCGCATAATACGCTCGCAAGCCGCAGCAATTTCCGGCGAAAGACACATGGACCATATTGAGTGATTTAGATCAAATGGAATTCCTTCAAACCAGACCAGGAAAGAAAACATTTTCTTCTGTAAAACATAAGTATCGTCACTTGTAATACCGAAAGAAATTTTGTTCTTTGGAACAGCAGCCACTGTTGGTCTGTACAGATCCTCAACCATTCAAATGCAGTATACCAATCTCAGGTTTGTCTGCGCGGCTTTGAGTTTATTGGGGATGTTAATGTTGAAATATGCGGGAGTTGGGAACTCAACACATTACTTTTGGTGGGAATTTCGAACATTTCTGGAGGTGAGATGATTTTTTTTTTTTGAATGCAGACTCCCAAGTACAAGGAGGTCTGGCGCACCCCTTGACTCAAATGTGCTCTTCGGTGTACACGTAAACAGGTCTTGCACAAATCCGCCTGAATGAGGTTTTGGATGCAGTTGAAATTGGTAGACATCCGACGCGTAATGACAAAAAACTTCTACCATCAGCCGCTTATACCGCTGACGGTGCGGGCGAACTCGGCAAACAGCTCTGACGTTCGAAAAGTTAGTCATACACGCATCCATTTTGTCAGCATGGGGAGGAAAAATGCGCATAGCTGCATCTGCACTTGCCGCATAAAAACTCCTTTAGTGATGATGAGCTGACTTTATCTGTATATCTATAGGTCAGCAGTGTTCTTTCCAGATTAAAATTTGTCAATAGTGGCAGGCGGAAAAAGATAACTCATACAGTTTTTTTCATTTGATTGTTGCCTTCGAAAACTTCTTTTTCTTTCCATTTGCACTTCTTATGCATTTGGTAGAAATTAAAGCGCCAAATTGCAACGGAGCTTTCTAGAGGTGTCAGGCTTTGACATTAGCATGAAAGAGGATCTTTTATTTCTACAGCCTGAAGTTTTTGCTAAAATCTCAATAATACAAATTTTTCACATGTATGGGTAATCTTTTTCCGCCGCCAGTATACACAAATCATGGCAAAAGCACTCAGCAAATGACCACCTTTGGGCTTTTGCAAGATCGTGATCGGACGGTTGCTGCAAATAAAAGCATCCCCTGCGCTTGTTGTCCGAGCATTTGCCAAATATTGGCCCACACTTTTAATTGCCAGCGTGATGACATATTCATATGAGGAATGTCAAAATCATGCAGATTACAGGAGCAACTTGTTACAAAAACGGTCAGTAGGCCTGACGTACTGTGCCAAACAAATACATTTAACATTAATCCCTCATTCTGCTCTGCAACAGCAGTTTTGATAAAAAAAAATGCAAGACAAAAACTGCTTCCGTTTTTCATTCACTGTTTTTCCATATTGAAGTCACCAAACATGAGTTTACCCATGTGCCCTCACTTCCACGAACTTAATGTAAACCGAGAACTTGGTGTCCGCGAAGGGTATCAACGCCTCGACTACTCCATGTGGGCAGGTGTTTGGAAATCTCACCGATTTGAACAACCAGAACAAAAACAGATGTTTTTATTAAAATGCTTTCTTATTCGTGATTTAGGAAGCCAATTTGCCAAACAAATATTCTGCACTGTAGGCCAACATTCATGCGAACGCTAATCGGGCACAACGGTTAGCGCCGGCAACTGTCTTTCCACGAGCGAGTCCCCTCCAGTCGACCTCCAGATCAGGTGGGCTCACCTGCACCTGCACCTGCTGGAGCACATGGGCCGCGCATGTCGTAACACCCGTCAAACTGCGGGTGGGAAGCGCCAACATCCCGCATGCAGAAACGGCTCCGTGCGTCAACATTCGCTTCCAATTTGCCATTTTTAAAGGAAAAATTATTGCACATTTCTGTTAATTAGCACTTGCTCTACCCCCCCTTGAGGGCAGCCAATGTTATCTGAAGTGGAAGAGGGAGACTTCAACAGATCTGGACGGAGAAGAAAATGAAAGGAAAAAGCAACTGTTCGCGTCCGAGTGTGCCCACTGCATTCGAGCGTGAGCCAAAAGAAAACGCCGGATTTGACCGGGAAAGTGCACCGGTGCAAACTCCTATTGCAGATGCGGGCGAAGAACTCCGCCCAAAGTGTGATCGTCCGATAAATCCATCAAAAACCCCTTTTGAATTCAAAACTCCATCATACCTACTGCGAATACGAGTAATTACAGAGGAGGCCGAAAGCTATAAAAACCGACCTCTGGGCATCTGCACATCGAGTTGCGTCAGCCATGCATCAAAGGATGGTGGCGTAGTTCTCAGTGTCCACACTCTCTGCTCCTTCTGGCAAACGCTATATGCCAACCAATATATGCATTGAAGTTGGCACAAATGTGGCGAAAACTGTCGGCCATATTCCCCATTGCAACTCGCGCCAAGGTTCAACTCAATATAACAATTCCACAGACGGATGCATCTTTCAATGCAACAATGGAAAAGGAATAAGCGTTGTGCATGGAAATGAAAGTTTCGCAACACAAATCTATCCTTTGATTTAGCTATTGAGTTGACCCTGAGGGTGGCTTGCAATGGGGAATGCAGATATGTGATATGAAAAGAAAATGACGCCTCAAAATTGGCAAGGTGACACGATATCGATCGATCAGGGAAACGGATGGACAAAAATGGTATAGCATGCAAAACATTGCAAAACCTTGCAAGAAAATGGTAACACAGGCTGCAAAAGTGCGGAATGGTATCACCGAATGTCGCTGAAATCTGGTTGAAAAATTGCGGAGCCAAAAGGGAAGGAAACTACGGTATGCGTATAGGTTTGAGTCAGGCTATCAGCTAAAAGGAAAGGGAGATAACGCAACAAAAATATTCGAAGATGGAAAAAATCAGAAACAACAAAAAACCAGTGCGAGATAGCATAAAACGGCGAAAATCTTAGAGCGAAGATGACTCAATTAATATCGGGGACAACAAAGATAAAAAAGATGGCATCAGAAAATAAACAATTGCTCATTGAAGTTGAAAAGTGAAGTTTCGTGGTATAAACAAGGAATCCGTTAAAAAAAGCTGAAATCTTCCTCTTCCTCTGAGCTATAATGCCTTCAAAATAAAAAAAACGGCGTTCATTTTCCAATGGTTTTTTCGCAATGGTGCAAATTCATATCACATCGGTACCCTTCCTATTCGCTATCCACGGTTGAATTTTTCACATGTCAAAAAAACTTTAAAATATAGTTTTTGTTTAAATTGAGAAAAGTGTATTACATTCTGACGTTCTCAAAGAAGGGATTTGCAATTCTTGATGTCCTTGAAGATTTTCGTGACTTCAGATAGAGGCCAGAAGGGCCCCAAAATTCTTAAGAGTATCTGGACAGTGGCCGCGGCGCATATACGAGTAGGCGCGAAAAGAACATCCTGCCTGCTCATTGCGCAATCATAACACCTGTATTCTTGCAAGTGATATGTCGTGACAAAGTCGCTCGTGCACCGCTAGGCATCTCAAAATCTCACCTCCGTTTCTGGTAGGATTAATTACCAAAAAAAATATTTAATTATTTGAAACGTGTGTGTACAAATGGTTTAAAAATTCGCAGGGTCAACCACAACAAATGAGTGGGTATATTTTTCTTTGTTATTGGCTGGCGACTTGTGGTTATTTAACGTAAAGCCGCGTTGTTTACTTTTTGTGGCTAATATTGGTACGGTGCGATTCCATTATTGCCTTTCCGTATTTGCCACAGAATAGCAATTCTCTTACTCGCGATTGTCCCATCACTTTTGGCACACTCTGTAGAAGACCCAACATGCCTTAAAGAGGTCAGCCTCGACATGTGGTCAAGCGCTAAGTATGATATTTAACGCTGATTGACCCAGACAACATCTTTCCGAACGAACTTTTTGTGAGAGGGACCCCGCCATTGAATGAAATGCCAACCAGGCAGCGTCCACTGCCAGCCACCGCAGCGACCACTTTTGACCTCCAGGAACCCAGATAAAAAAGACACGTCGCTGTCTGCCAAAGGGCACTTGCATAAATTATGTTTGTGGCAAATCTTTCGTCAATTAGGATGACCATCTGCGGCTGTTTTAGATGAAGAGACGATGTCAGAATACGAAAGATACTACCCATGTCCATGATGATAATTTTTGTAATTTCATATTTGCTTCTGGCTCTCAGTGCAGGCAGGTATATTCGTATGACCGAGCAAGACAATCAAGAGTGCACACAGAAAGGCCGGTATGCATATACCTGATCGCATCAATCCCATCTGCGGAGAATGCTAAATGTTTCAGCCGTATTGTAACTCACCCTCAGGTTCAATTCAATAGCCAAATCAATTGATATTGCGCTAAGAACATTTTTACTTTCCATGCACAACGCTTATTCCTTCTCTATTGTTGCATCCGTCTGTTGAATGGGCTATTGATTTGAATCTGAGGGAGAGTTGCAATGGGGAACTCGACCGTTACGATTTCAATAATTTCAGCAACGCTTTTGAAGGCGATCTTGCATGCATTCCTGGACATTGAAGTCCCGTCCTCCTGTGCACACTGCACAGTTCATCTTTTAAAAGTTCCACAGACGGAGCAAGCGCTGTAAAGATGCATATAGTGATGTGCTTTTCAGTATGTAAAAAATACCGAAGTTTCTGCAAATTCTTTGGCTGCTGGGAATGCTGCACAAGGTTGACACATAGATAAGTGGCATATAGCACAAAATGGAAAGCGGCAAGGAATTTCCTGAAAGGGGAAAGAATATGCGGCTTCGGAAGAAGTTATTGTTTTGATTTTGTCACTCTCTCAAAAACAACCTCGCTACCAAAGAATTGACAAAATTCAAGTGTCCAAGTTTGAGGCAGAGAAAGGCAATTCCACATAACGACTGTACTCGCTGCCAAGCCAAGTTCGTCGCACGTTTCGCAGTGACGTTGAAGCCATGGTCAACCTTTGCAATAATTCTTGGAGTTTAAAAACCTATAAGTTTGCTCCAATGCATCACCATCTAATGATAAAGAAAACCTATACATGAATCGTATTTCTGCACATGTAGGCCACCTATCTGTCAAAAACATGCTCAAGAAAAACGTCATGCAAAAATCGAGATATCTTCCTTTATTCTCGAAGTTGACTCGAAAATTGTTTCGAGAAATCACTCACAAATTAGGCATTCTCAAAGTAGAACGCATCTACAATACGAAACATGATATGTGGCTGCATCGGGAAGGCTAACCAGCATATAGAGTGTCTCATAATCTTGTCCATGACCAGGAAACAAGTATGGGTGGATGCACCAAAGCAAATTAATCTTGGTACCTATCATCTTGTGTAATTTTTTCGTATTATTTAATCTTATTGGTGTTATGATTTAACCTTGGTAAAATATTCGTATCATGATTTAATCTCGGCGTCATTACTAAATCTTGGCATCGTTATTTGATCTTGGTATCATTATTATTTTAAACTTCGTATCATTATTCATCATTATTTAATTTTGGTATTATTATTTGATCTTGGTGTATTTTTTTATCTTGGTATCAATTATTTAATCTTATGGATTATATGTTAAGAATTAATCTTGGTGTTGGTATATATAATTTGCGTTTTATTTTTTAAATTTACTCGCAGTGTAATTATTTGATCTTGGTATCATTATTAACCTTGGCACCGTTATTTAATTTTGTTATCATGAAAGAATCTTGGTATCATCATTTAATCTTGTACTATCTTGGCATATCTATATTTAATCTTTATGGTATCATGATTTAATCTTGGTTTTGTTATAAAAATATTCGAATCTTTATTCTTGGCATAATTATTAAATCTTCGTGTCATTGTTCAATTTTGGTATCATTTTCGTATCATAATTTAATTTGGTATCTTTTATTGCCTACTTGATCTTGGTATCAGTGTGTAAACTTGGCATCGTTATGGCATCATGATTTATGTTCGCGTCATTATTTAATATTGGTATAATTATTGTCTTGGCATCATTATTTTCTTTTATCTTGATATCATTAGTTTCCTGGACAGTTGCAGTTTCGTTGATTTCATTCTTATTTCGCGTTCTATTCTATATTTTTGTGTTGCACGTGATTCGTTTGCCGATGAATAGTGTTGCTTCTGCTGCGTTTACTGCATTTTGAAGTTTCGTCCTTTCGAGCATCATTTACAGTCGCAGCGCAGGGGTGACTGCGGCTTAATTTGAGGTAAAAATCGTGACATGTAGGCGGTTTCTTTTGCCAGGTTTCTGTTGCCAGCGTTTGGCCGCACAGCCGCAGCCGCAGAAGTGACCACAGCAGACCACTTTGAACAAGGTCAAAAGAAAGGGGCCTTTTGAAAACGGCTGCATCGGAGCCAGCAGTGTTCGCAGCATTCTAAAAGATTGGCAAAATTGCCGAATATACGAAAATGTTGGCATCTGTACCTTTTACGGTGAAAATTTGAACCACTTAAAAACTGCGCAATCAAAATGGAGACTCGATGTCCATGCATGCTGTCGGTCAGTTTTTTTTTTTGTGAAAGACGACAGAACGAGTGCCATTATCGACTTTAATCAGCGTCTGACGAGTTGCAGTGGAGGTTGTGACATGGCATGACATCTGCGGGGGATTGTGGGCTCAGCAAGGTCAACTGGATTCGCCACAAGCAAGAGAACATCGAGGACTGCCTATACTGCTGTACATTTTTCAGTTTTTTGCTTTTTGGTCCAATTTGACCAAAAGTAACTGTCGAGATGGAAAAAATGGTTGTCAAAAAGTCCATTTTCACTGCTTCCTTTCTCCCTGCCGTCCGTGCAGTGGCGATAACAGCGAGTTTATCAGCGCAGTTCACAAAGAAACTAGTGGCGGCGCCACTATCGCCGCTTGGTGGCGAGCGCATGTTTCCGCCTAAGTCCCTAAACCTATACCTCATCATTTTTTCATCTTGACATTCATCACTGAGCATCACTATTATCCATAAATGTCTCCCAAGTAAATGGCGCATTGACGGCAAAAGGTTAACAAAATTGCAAAAATTTTGGAAACACCCAAAAGCACCCATTTGATGTCATTTTCAGTTTTTTCCTGTTCTCACAATGAAAAACGGTACCATGCCAAATTTTTAAGACTGTCAGGGGCCTGGACCTGCCCAATAATTTATGTGAGTCAGTCAGTGTGTCAGGTAAGTTAATTTTATACATGTGTTGATATTTTTAGTTTGCAGCCAAAAACGTAGGAAAAACGAGTCTTTCGAAAAAAAAAAACAAATTTGCGCATTTAGGCACACCCGTAATTTTGACAATTTCCTTTTTGCAATATCTTTCCACGGTGTTCAACAATGCCAAGCTGCTTATACGAATGACGTATACGAGGCTATATAGAATAGAATTATCTCGTAGGCTATAGAATAGAATTAATATGTTTCCAATTTATATTTGTTTTATCAGTGCGGAAATTGTCAGTGATTCCAATTCAACGGTAAAGTTTGCATACCAGCCACATATTGAACGGCGAGATAAGCAGAGTGAGACTTCTACGAGTAACGAAGCCCAGCCTGCAGTGGTCATGCGCAAGCACAACCTCAGTCGGAATCCGCACTTGTTCAAATGACCATCCATGGTCCCTTATCAGAAAGGGGTCCAACGATTTGGGGGACGCTGGACCCAATGTGCTGGTGCAAACCTGATCACCATGGCCTTTGATAAGCACAGAAATATCACTGAAACCCTGCTGGGAAACAAACCGCGTGATGCATGATCAAAAACCACCTTTGAAAATTCATTTTCGCCGACCTTTCCCTTTTTATGGAAATTTTCCCGCCGATGTACAGCTGTTCCACGAAGAGCAGTCACATTCTTGAAGACCTAAATCCGGAGGTCAACCGTGAACGTGTATAGCGCTGTTGCCAAAGATTGCAGTTGCTTCTAAATTGTCCACAATTCCCAGAGTTTCGCCCTGTTGAAATGTCCGGAGACGAGAACTTCAAAAAAATTTTTGCTTGTGTATGAAGAAATGGTCGGAGAACACCGGCTATACGGAACAGAGAAAAGCAAGAATGTGGGTGTGTGATTGCGCAACAATTTGCCTTACAGAGTGGTTTACTGGTTTACTTTTGACATCACTTGGCGCACATGTACAACCGTCGAACCTTTCCTGCTCACGCTCCCAGTTGCGTGCTTTGCGGACATTTGCCGATCCGCAATCAGCCGTGTATAGGTAGGCACCTTCGGATATTTTGCCGGGTTATCAATTAAAATCAATCATATCTTAACCCCAACCAGCCCACATCTCAGCACGACCTGCCATACACCGCAAGTCGGCAGTGAACTTTTCTTCGCTCTCAATGATTTTGCAAAGATCAACAGTGATCTATGTACAGGGTGAACATGTTAAAATTTAACAACTACTTCCCACCTGAGGAAATTGTTAGGACACTGGCTGCATCTTTCCCGAAGAATTCGTTGTGGGTGGGTGGATGCCAAACCAAAACAGTTTTGCTTGTAAAATATTGGATTTTTCTGAACACCAGAAACTGCCGGCCTGAACAGGAAGAGCGCCAGGCCTGAGTTGATTTAGCCACGACAACATATTGATCAAAACTGTTTTCATTTGATTGGGCCCAACGATTCGGCCCAACTGCACTGTCTACCCTTGATCATTTTCGCATGGGTCACAGGTCCTGCGGGGTCAGTTTGAGCCAGTTGTGACACCATGAATGCTTTCAGCCGTCTGGAGGCAGCGGGCACATTAAGGTCGCAAGAAAATCTATCACATGCTTCACCATGAAAGCATCTTACTCATTGTTCGGATAAACCTCCACTTATGTGTGATTTTTTTGATCTGCAGGATTTTAAAGTCCCAACGATCAGTGATTTCCGGAATTGTCACTCGAACGCTGTTATTGTTCCCTGACTCGAACGCCTGATTTATGAAAACACAGGGTGTCACAAAAAAAGGGGATCTCCGTTTTCCTCTCTGGCCTTGGCATTGTTCTATTTCCTCATACCTTCTTGTCTGTCCAAATTAATTAGCGGTGATAAAACGCAGTTCCGAGAACTGTTAGTTACTGCCGACCAATTTTCCTCTTGAGAAAATCCGGGAGGTCTTCAGCACCAACTTTGAATTGAAGGTAGGGTCACCAGGTCTATTGAGTTGAGTATAACAAAACAGCGCCACTGGACTGCAATAGTGGAACATCGATTGCATCGTTACGGGTTTGTTTTGAAGTTTAACATGAAAATCACAGTCAGCGTGGCGACTGTACCTGTTCCAAAAAGCATCCAAAGCCGATGAGAATGACTTGTGCCAAAGTTCACACAAACCGGGCATATGGTCTGTGGATGCACTTGCGGCCATGGGAAGAGATGCAGCGATAATGTCTCACGAGTCTTTCGGTTTAATATGCGCAGATAACGATTAGAAGGCACTGTTTAATCACGATGCGGCAGACCTCCCACACCACTGTTGATATCACTTTTCAATTTTAATTATTCATTTCATTGCAATTCCGTGGTATTTCGAATGGCACCGAACGGTTTTGGCACGGGGTTCGTCGGTTCGACGGGGGGGTATACATATGGATCCATAACGCGCATCCCAAGCGAGGAATGTTTTGGTCACCTGGGCCATTTGATTGATTGATTGATTGATTGATTGATTGATTGATTGATTGATTGATTGATGATTGATTTTGATTGATTGATTGATTGATTGATTGATTGTTGATTGATTGATTGATTGATTGATTGCTTGAATTGATTGATTGATTGATTGATTGATGATTGATTGATTGAATTGATTGATTGATTGCTGATTGCATTGATTGATTGATTGATTGCTTGCTTGCTTGCATTGCTTGCTTGCTTGTTGCTTGCTTGCTTGCTTGATTGATTGCTTGCTTGCTTTTGCTGATTGCTTGCTTGCTTGATGCTTGATTGCTTGCTTGACTTGCTTGCTTGCTTGCTTGCTTGATTGCTTGCTTGCTTGCTTGCTTGCTTGCTTGCTTGATTGTTGCTTGATTGATGATTGCTTGATTGTTGCTTGCTTGCTTGCTTGCTTGCTTGCTTGCTTGCTTTGCTTGCTTGTTGCTTGCTTGCTTGCTTGCTTGCTTGCTTGCTTGCTTGCTTGCTTGCTTGATTGATTGCTTGATTGCCTGATTATCTTTTCGGCGTTTCCTCCTTTCAATATGTACAGACACCTGTTCTGCGTTACAATGAGCCACAGAACAGCAAAAGTACTCATGGAGAACAACATCAACGCAGATGAAAACAAATGGACAATCAGAAAGCAAAAAAATATGAACATTAAATTTTAGCAGGTGATTCATATGTCTCATCGATCCAGAACAAAACTATGGCCCAACATGCCATCACCATGCCACCCAAGGGCACCTAGGGAATGTCGGGTAGAGTCTGTAAAAATGTATCTCGAAGTCGCTCCTGTAGTATAGGGATACTCAATGGCTGGTCAAACACTCTCTCAGGCAAAGCGTTCCACTCCGGGATAGTTCTTCCCAAGAATGAATGCAAGCCGATGTCTCTTTTAAAAGTCTGAGATCGAAGTTTGTAATTGTGGTCCCTGTGAGAGTAGAAGGTTGGCAGGCCTAAAGATCTGAGAAAACCGCCCTAACCCCCAACGTTCCCAAGGATCAGGAACAGGCATGTTAGTCGTGCCACACGCCTTCTCGATTGTAGTGATTCCCAGCCAAGTGAGACTAACATGTTAGTGACACTGCTTCTGCGCCTGTAATCTCCAACCACGAAGCGAACTGCCCTACGCTGAACTTTTTCAAGAGCCGCAATCTGGCATTCACGCCATGGGTCCCATGCTGGGACGGCGTATTCCAAAATTGGGCGTACTAGACTGAAATATGCTAGCTCTCTTGTCCTGGGAGGGCACTTTCTGTAATTCCGTTTTACAAAATATAGTGCCCTGTTTGCCTTGCAAGTAAGCATGCTTATATGGTTGGACCAGTCAAGCTTATTTGTAAATTTAACACCCAGATACGTAAGCTCGGCTCGTGGGAGAAGTGCACAATTATTAAGAACATAATTAAACACAAAACGATCTTTCTTATTACAAAAATTGATTAAATTGCATTTGTCGACGTTCATGGCCATAGCCGACCTATTGCACCACTCTTGAATAACATCCAAGTCCCCTTGCAGCACCTCACAGTCACCCAGGGCACGCACTTCTGTATATATGATGCAATCGTCGGCAAATAGGCGTAAGCGCGAATTAATGCCTTGCACGATATCATCAATGTAGATGAAGAAAAGTAAGGGTCCTAAAATGCTACCCTGGGGGACACCTGATGTGACATTTGGGGCAAGGACATTTTCCAACGGCTGACCTGTTTGATATAGGCAAACATGGATGCGGGCAGTTTGGTCACATGGTGCACCACGGAGCGAAAGGTTGTCGCACGCCATCTTGCCCGTCACTGTCATGCATTGGAGTCCAATGATATTTTGTCCAAAGTTTTGTCCCCTGTAGCTTAACATTAGAATGACATTTCCCCATAAGACACAAAGAAACTCTGTACCAGACTATACCTGCCGTGTCATTTCAAAATCTGTCGTCCTCAATTGGCCCGTTTCCAAAAATGGTGTCGGATTTCGTTTTCCATCGCAAAACTAATTTTTATCCCGACGGGGATTCGAACCAAGCACCAAGCCCTGCATAGCATGAAGATGTCATCTTCGATGATGGATATGTCAGAAAAGGGTTTTGGCATGTTTGAAAGCAGTGATGTGAGCCAGTCACGAAACAGGCGGAGTTCGCGCGCGACAGACCGAAGACAGAGATTCAGAGATCACGGCAGAAAAACAAAGGAAAATTAAGGCGACGCTCTTTCGCAGGTTTGGCAACTGGCTAATTAATAAGTGGGATTTGCAAAAACTCCAGATGCAAAATCCAAGGCCGAGTGGTGTAACCGGCAGAGCGAAGGAGTGTACACTTTTGGCCAGAAGGTGTGAAAATGGCTCAAGCCTATGGCGAAAGACCACTCATTCATCCATCACAACAAGTTGACAATATGAGTATAATTAATTACACAACGAGCATATACAGTGTAAAACGTTTGTTGGCAAGTTCGCCTCAAAAAGTGCAAAAACATTCGCACCAAACTGGTTTCATTTTCCTCGCAAGTTTACACCAGAAAATGGCAAATTAGTGGCCGACTGGTGAAATTGCCACCAAACCGGTGGTGATTCCAATGGAATTTGTCGCTATTTCACCATTGCAACCATAATTGTGAGGAAATTTATCATCAGTTTGGTGAGGATGCTTTTTGCAACCAAATTTTTGCAGTGTAAAATGAATTAGGCACATTTTATCAATTCCAAGTAATTTTAATAGCCTCTGCTAAAAATTCATCTGATTTTTGTGAACATTTTTGTATTGATCAAGCATTTTCCACCATTCAAGCAAGGGAAATATTTGGAAATGACCACTAAGATTTCTGAACTTTACATTCGAAGATCACTTTTCACATAGAATTGGATATCCTAATTACCGATTACTTGCTAGCACGAAAATGATAAATAAAATGATCAGATAAAATAGAATCATGCTGTTAGAGGCTCACAGCATGAAAATGACAAATAAAGTGAGAATGGTCCTGTTATTGGCTTATCGCATGAAAATGATAAATAAAAGCAGCAGAATGGTGCTGTTATTGGCTCATAGCATGAAAATGATAAATGTATAATGTATAATGAGAATGTTGCTTGGCTTATCCAAATAAAAGAAGAATGGAATTGTTATTATCTATGAAAATTATAAAATAAACTGAGAATAGTGCTTTCACTAATTATTTGGAGGCAAGGCGACAATTCCTTTGCTAAATCTGTTTCATTTGATAGCCATGGCTGGCCGAAAACTGATCATCCACCTTTCCAAGGTAGCCGACAAGTGTCATTTTATGCCTATTTTTGTTGATTCAATCCAAGTTACCGACACCTGCTATCGCAGTGAGTTATACGAATGCTGCGGTGAAAGTGCAAAATTTGACTGACATCCGAGTTGCGACATACAAAAAGTTTGGATTTGTCTGTTGTCAAGGCAGCCTTTTCTCCCTGCCCACTATTGGCCGCAAGATCCGCTGGTCTAACCTTGGCATGCCACGCCCTGAAAACTAGACACGTCGGCTTAACATAATAAGTGCTAGCAGGGGGCGTACCCATCCCAAGACAAAAAGGAGTTTTCACAACACTCGTTTATTCCATGATTGTTTCCAATTCACATTTGATGTTTGGGTCTTTACTCCCCCCCATTTGGCACTGAGTTCCAACGCTTCTGGCTGTGTAATAGAACAGGGGCCACATCCAATTTCTAAGACTTGTGCAAGAGTGCCAACTCTCCAGTCATATCTAATGAATTATTTTCGCCTTTTTCTAATTATTGATTTGGGAGTCGCCCAGCCAATTTAATTATCTCGCATGAATTTATTCTGCTGTGAATAATTCAAACGATTTCCCGTTATGATGCATCCTACAGGGTGTTCGGTACACACTGTCCCATTTTCTTTCAGTTATTCACGAAAAGTGACCGTGGCAAAACGACCGAAGTGCGGTGGCAAAACGTAGTTCTGCCATTTTTTTCTCCCATAATCAAGCAGTCCTGCACATGCATTTGATCTTCAGAGTATTGTTGTTGCATATTTTTTCCCCAATCCACTTCCGCAAGCGCGTCTCTGATTGACTGTTGGGAATTCTAGCCAATTTCAACATTTTATTTTCGAAACCTATCCTAACCGAACCTAACCTGACCTAACCTAACCTAACCCAACCTGACCTAACCCTATTGTGACCTAAGAAAGAGTTGCGAAGCGGTGGCAAACATGCCAAATGGCAAAAAGCGGTGGCAATGCAAAAATGCCAAAATTGATGACGTCACAATTTCAGACGACGGGATTGGCTGTTGCGACCTCCTTGCTTGTTTTCGAAACCTACCGAAATCGCAGGTGCACTGACGTCATTTTTTATTGCAGACGCTCTTCACGCACTTATGATCAAAGGCGGAATCGAAAGCGAATTTCGGCAGCTGCATCGGTGGTCTAGTGGACAAGGCATTGGACTGCGAATCCGACGCATGGTCGATGCCAGTTGGCGTCAAATTTTTTTCAGATTTCTGCGGCTGGGGGACTTTTTGCATTTTTGTTGCTGGGGGGACACCAGGCGATGGGCGAAAACCCAGAGTGGGTCCAGGTGGGGTAGGAAAGGTTAGGTCAGGTTGCAATAGCTTTAAAATTTTTCGTCAGTAGTGTATAAATGAGGTTTTTGTTGCGATGACGTCAGTGCAACCTGCGATTTCGGTAGGTTTCGAAAATACGCGACCTCCTTGCCCGCGGAAGTGGATTGGGGGAAGAAATATGCATCGTTGTTCAGGAACACGGGGTATCAAAAAAACAGATATCACGGAATGCATCATGCTTTTCAGAGCATGTGAAACGAAAACAGGTCACGAAGTGTGCAATATCTGCCAAAAATTTCAGGATTGATTGAACTTCATAAGGCAGAAATGGGATGGGAATATTGTTTTTGCGGCCACCGTGTGAGGGTTTTCTGCGGTAAAAGCTTCGACGGCTGACGTTCAAATAAAGAGAAATGAGAAGTGACAGAGCATAAGTTGCAAAAGCAAAAGCAGGAACAAATCCGACCCGACCCGTCCAACCGAACAACAAGAACCGGACAGACGTCCATCAGGAATTTTTGCACGATTGTTGCGACCAGACCAGACCAGGGCTGCCGATAATGCAATATGGCGGCCAACGCCCAACGCAACAAGGCGTTTTCTGATTGCACAGGGTTGAACAAAAATAGCCGAACATTTCCAAAAAGCAGGGCTGGAGACTATAAGAAGAGTTTCCCCAGTCGGAACATTTTCTTTGCAGGCACAATAGATCCCTAAAACCGGTGTTCCCCATTATTTGCACCGAAAGCTGGTATTTATGGGCGCGGAAGTGTAGCCGAAGACAGTGAAATGTTGTATATTCATTGTGGGATTCGACCTTAGCAGAAAAATCAAATAAGAGTCCATTTTGGGACACTCTGTGCATGTGCAAAAATCCGTTGTCTGCCGCAACAATGGGCCAACATTGGATGTCAAATAAAGTGCTTTTTTTCCTCCATCGAGAGAAGTTTACGCGTATCTCCCAATAAATCCCCGAAATAGGTACTTTTTTAGATTTGGAGCAGTCAGCAGCCGCCAACTTCGCTTGATTCATGCACAGAGAGCGAACAACAATGGGCGCATTGCTGGTTCGCCATTCCATTCCGCTACGCGCGCACACACCTCGTCCGTTGCGACCTTCAAGGTGACGCCCCGTTTTTTGATACACGTAGTGAAATCGATAAATTGTGTGACCTCCCCGCAGTGTCTGAATTTGGTTCCAATCTTTTTGTCTTCTGGCGATCTTGTGGCTCCACCTTTCAGCTCAAAGTACAGTCGTACACACTTGGATTTCACCTCTGGAGTTTGGAAAAGAAGTTTGAGGTGTTTGAAGATACCCCTTTGGCCATTTGTTAGGAATGTACGCCCGACCTACTGGCGTCATGAATCTCACAATCAGTTCAAACAAAACGCAGAGAATATGGTTACCAGTCCGCAGCCAAAGAGACTTGCACTGTCACAATTTTGCCAGAGTCTAATCTCAGAAAGATCAAATCAAACACATCCTGAGTGAATATGCATCATGTGTCTGGGATCTCCGTTGGGTTGTGACATTCCACCACTCGAGTATGCACAGTTAACTGCCTCCAGATTCATTCGCATTCTTATTTCTTCTATTCACATCAAAGCCATTAGGCAATATCCTCAAGTACGTAAGTTGTGGCACATCGTCATATGAAACAGGGCACCTTTGGCCTTTTTGTGTTTTGGGAGTCCATGCTTTACGAACAGAAATTCTGCTCTGCTGCACACCACACAGCTAAGTTTTCGAACGAGGTTTTCGTTGTTGAAAGAATTCTGAATTCACTCTGAGCACACTTGGGAGCATTCTTAGCTCATATCTATCTTCAAGTGGAATGAGGAGTACAGCACACTTGTTCCAACAACCCATCACCTTTTGGGAGTCAGAATACGAGAATGGTCGGCCGTCGGACTGTGCACAAATCCCCTGCGATCAACGGTTTGAAATGAATGAATCCCGTGGAGTATTGTACAATTATAATTCTTTTGAACCATTGAATTGGGCATATTTCCCACTGATTAATTCTAGACTTCGCGAATGCGGGGCCGCCACAGCCGCCATACGTAAAAGTGAGCAGCCGGAGTGGGGCAAATTCCTCGCTTTTTGATCCAATCCAAATTTAATTGATCTGACTCGGCATGGCAATTATAAAGTAGTGGTGTTGTTCGTGTCGGACTCGGCGCAGAGAAAAAAGCGCCGAAATTCTTGCCAAGGTCGGGCGACACGGACACGGACACACGGTAAAGGCAAAGACACGAAACGCACACATCATTCAACTTTATCGTGATGCAAAAAGAACTGTGGCCAGAACAACTGACGACCACACTGCGGCCAGTTTGGATCACACGAGCTGATCACGTGTTCAGTTCCCGATCCGATGCATTCCATAACCACATGCAAATGCCCCTCCCAAATAAAAAAATCAGTCCACATTGATTTTTTGAGCAAAATTGAGGTCTGAAAAACTGGGGCCATTTTACAGATGCAGGTACACTCCAATGGGACGTGGCGCACCTTGTCTGGACCGGACAGAATATGTCTGGTCAACGGGGACGTTTCGACGTGGTAACAACGTGGTAAGCTGCTGATATCGTCCCTGACTGCCCACAGGGCAGGCTTTCATATGTCGCACGCAGTGCCAATTGCAATGGTGGTCTCCGATTTTTGAAGAAAATCTTTCTTTATACATGTGTCTCCGCTTTTTGATGAAAATCTTTCTGTCCTTCAGATCATCAAGACCAGAGGTTGTTAAAAATGTCTCAAAATCAGTAAGCAGCTCAAACCTGCCTTCGGACGTGTTTGCGGTTGCACCAAAAATATCGAGCTATTCCCAGGTCACAGGTCAACTTCATTCAGTTCAGTTGCAAATTTTCCCCAACTTCATCGATCGATTGGAGGAAATTTGGGGTGGGCTTTTCCATGGGGAGTAGTCTTGGGCAAAGCAGGAAGGTTTAATCTGGTGAACCATATCCACAGAACAAAAACAAAGGCCAAATAGTTTTTTATCACTCTTGCAGCAAATCAAGAGAAACGAAATCTGAGTCAAAAACCAGCATTTCGACCACTGTGGGCCACATCATATTGGCTTTGAATTGCTCGTACTCTTCCCAATCTTCGATGAAAACGAAGCAAAGTTAGTCCAAATGATTTAGAAATCGACCTCTCCTTGCTCAGTCTCAGCAACCCATTCTGTCTGGTTTTTGAAGGCATTGCTTGAAACTCATACATTGATAATCAGAGACCAAGCCACCAATTGTGTCACCATCTGCCAGTTTCCCAACTCAGTCATTACCATGACAGCAATTCAAACGATATCTCATACACAACAATAGCTTGGACCAAACCATCATCACATTCTCCTGTTGCTGTCATTGTTCATCACCCATAATAATTGGAGATTAACTATTGGGAGACCTGGAAAACTTCCGAAATTCGGTAAAATGAAGATCATCCTTGGGGAACCGGCATTAAAAGGGTGGAATGGCGTGCCACTGCGGAGATCCGCCAGATAAAACCGAGGAAAGGATAAATTGAGCAAACAAGTGAGAGTACTGGGTAGTTGTGAGAGTAACTGGGAAGTGATGGGTCGTTCATTTTTATGTCTTAAAGCAGTTGTTGTCCCTTAGTTCTTAGTTTTTATGCGCATATTTCATAAGGGGAGCTTAATTTTGACTTCTAATCCGAGCTTCTCCTAATTTTTTGAAGTTTTTAAACTTTGATTTGTGTCAATAAAGGCCCTGTAAAGATATCTGCAGTTCGTTGTGAGTGGGATTCCTTTGACACACACTGTCATTTCTTACCGAAGCAATTAATTCGCAGGCAGACTTCACTTCATCACACGTTGAATATCGGCAACCATAAATGTCCCAAATGTCAGAAGCTCCGACGGAGACAAATTCTGATTAAAACCTCACGCATGCACCTGTCGCGCAGATTGAAATTTACAACGCATCGACGCACATAATTTTGGCTTTTTTTTTTCGAAATGTCGCTGCTAAAGTTCACTTGAAATGCAACTAAGCAAAAGGACAGCAAACGAGAATAAAACCCAACTACACATGACGGTTTCACAGCGTTTTCTGCAGGCGTATTCGCATGACCTTCCAGCGGAACCGGTGACTGGGCAGAACGAACTGAGGCAGAAGTGGAGATGCAGAATTTTTGCATTTTTGGAGGCTGATTTTTTTAGTTTCTCCGGTTTAGATTAGGTCAGGTTAGTTACGTTTGGACAGGTGTAAGCTCCACCCCCATGCAAAAACTCCTTCCAAAACTCCCTCCTTTGTCCAATTCTACCTCAGTCCACTTCTGCCTCAGTCCACTTCTGCCTCAGTCCGTTCTATCCTAGTCCCCCGATCCCTCCCAGCCATCAACAGTTGGTGTGACATCAAATCATTGAAGGTTCAGCTCACTGCGGCTGCTATCTTCCAGATGCTTCACAAATCTGTGGACACCTGTTGCGGTTTTTATGAATTTTTGAAGCATTATTGATCTTTCTTTGCCATTTTTTGCTATCCAGCAGATTCCGTTGTCTGCAATTAATGTTTCCATAAACTCGCTAAGTCTACTCACAAGCATGCGAGTTCTTGCACTCCTGGATTTGTCTAAGAACTCCGCACTCACTTGGGATTCACCGGAACCTTGTGAAAGGTTTGTGAAGCTTGGCATCATTAAGAAGCAAAACGAAACAGAAAAAATTGCGACCGAATTCTTTCGGTTGCAATTTCTCACACATGGTGTTTCTGAAATAATCATTGATCTTGCCGCACACCTCACCTACACTCTTGGGAATGGGTACACTTCTTCGCCACAAATATATGTGTATATGGTCCAAGAATTTGCTAGATTCCTCACGACGGAAGTGTGTTTGAATAAGTAAAAATCGTTTTTCATGACTTTTTTTCCCCCACCGTGCTACTCGTATTCAAATGGAATCATTAGGAAAAGAAACTCAACGTTTTATTCTAGTGTTTTCATTACATCACAACATTTTACCACAATATTTTAATTTTTTATTGTTAAAAATTGCGCCTATTGCAATTGCTGCAACTCGCTGAACCCATGCATCAAAAACCCCGCCAAAACAAAAGTCCAGCGAAACTATGCTGTACTCAAACTTGTATCCATTCTAACTGACATTGCTGTACGCAACTGTACCTAACCACACACGCAAATAGTGGTTGAAATATGCGGAGGGGAAAACGCTTCAACGTACTGCTGGATTGCCGAAACTGCAAGTGTAAACGGGCCTTTGTCCGGGCCAAAAAGTGCATCAAAGAAGAGAATCCGAGATTTGGCGCCTGTGTGGATCATCAGTTTTAAACGGAGTTTTTACCCGTTTCTAATAATTATTAAACTCGTCTTTCAGTTTCAAATTTTAACGGTACCGCCGTGAACAGAATGGTACGCGACTTTTATTTAACATTAAATGGCAAGGTCTCCGCCAATTGAGAAGGTGAAAGTATTGTTTCAATGATGTGAAGACCATAGGATGATACCTACCCACATCGGCATGCCCTGCGAATGAGCTGTCACCGTTGGCTGCCACCCACGCAATGAGCATCAGGGATTACATTTTGGTGGGGTTAATTTCGATTCCGCATCACACGAGAAAAACGACAGGACTTTTACCATTTGACAATAGAGTTACAAAGTACAAAATAGCTAAGCCGCAACTTCCGCAACCGCCTCAATCTGCTGATACCTCCCGAACAATGGAACGCATGTGGCTTTGCAGGATATGGTACGTGAAAATTGAAGTTGTTTATTTTACCTATTATTTTATTCTTTGTTTTTCTTCTTCCCTTTGCATTCCATTCCCCTGCCATTTGATTGTTCAGGAACCTTTAAACGCATTCCTATTCAGTGATGTGGAAAAGTCGCGAGTACCCCTCACTTTTCTCCTCAGTAAGCGGTCAACTCTTGATGCTCCAACTCCTTTTGCGCAGTAGTAATTCGCACATTCAGCACTGTACTTTACTGATGTTGACCGTGTTGGCGGAATTGTAATTCAATCTGCGAATCAATTATTTTTCGTGTTAGGCAAAAAATGGCCCTTCCCTTAAATTTGTCCCCATATCCTTCCTACTCTTACTTTTTGCACTAATTAAGATGTCAACGCATGGAGGCAACTTAAGATGGATATCGTGATGACCACAGCCCAGATTTTCTTCTGCAATTTCTCACCTTCCACGCATGCATTTTTCCTTGTCGGAGATAATCACGACCGGTGGACGTCACGTCATCGGCTGCATCTCTAATGGCATTTTAAATCTCATATTTCCGCGAGGAAGCGAACAGCAATGAGAAAAGTAACTGCGTTTCCTCATTAAAATCTGCCGCGAATTCAAGCCCATCACGCAGCACTGGATGATATCACTGTCCGTGAGTGAGAGAAGACAAAAATAGTCGAACGTCCTTCGGTAAAAAGAACAAGGATATGCTCTAGGTGACTAGGTCACAACAGGAATAAACAAGGATTCTATCGGTGCCTATGGGATTCTCTTGTAAATATGTGTATATAACAAGGATATGGGTTATTGCTGCCGAGAAAAGATAAACGAACCTGTTTCTTCGGAAAGGAAAAAGGCAATACGATAACAGGGCCATTCAACTTTATCATTTTCTTGGTCTGTTTCCCATGCTGTATCAGCTTCATTGTATCAGCTTCATTGCAAATATGTTGGCCACAAGGACAAATAATTGATAAAGGCATCTAAATTTGATCACACCAGCGTTGTCTGCATTGAAAATGTGTTGGCAACAATTGTAGAAAATCACAATTTTTTTCAAAATTTTTTCAAAATCAAAATTTTTTTCACAATCAAATTGTAAAAAATGTGTTGGCAACATAGCTAAAATGTGTTGGCAACACATTTTCAATGCAGACAACGCTGGTGTGATCAAATTTAGATGCCTTTATCAATTATTTGTCCTTGTGGCCAACATATTTGCAATGAAGCTGATACAGGAGTGGATAAATTTAGCTTTCAGAAACGGGGCGAATGAAGCTGGAGCAAGTTTCAGTATCTTCATGGATACACCATCATGGTCAGAATTACTATTCTTCATGCGTTTAATCCACTTAACAATATAAGAACAATCAAAAAACACCAATAAACAAGACAGCGAAACCGCTTTTTCACGGACCATAGAAGGAGCTTCACAGCCGAAAAACGAGGAACCCAAAGCGGCGTCGTCCTGGTACGGCTGCACAATGGTAGGATACAAATTTGGAAATTCCACCAGAAAATGATCCTATCTGGCACCTGGTTTAAAATTCCACTTGTCCAAATTCCATTGTCCCAGAATGAAATGTCTAGGAATTGTGCTTTTTCAGCCCCAAAACTGGATAATGCACCGCCCCTTGAATATTACTCCATAGCGATTGTCCCGCATAACGCAACCTTTGCGTGCGGTTAGCAATGCTTCCACGATATGGTGCGCACTGATTGGTTTTGCATAGCCTCTAGAAGATTGTTACTGTGATTAATTGAATACACAATTGTATACACAAAACCGCTACCAGTTCTGCCATACAAAAAACATGCCGTGGGCCTATCGTTCTTGTTATATACCTACAATCTCATAATGCCTACTGGCTACTGTTGGACCGGTTAATTTGACCCACCGCGTTTAACACGTCACAACAAACAATCCTGATTTTGACAATGCGCCATATTGTCAAAGTATTGATTCACAGGGTGGTCAAAATTGGAGGGGTTCGTGGTTTACCTGTCGAATGTTGTGGGGCTCCATTTCAGCTCCAATGTGCGAAATACAGCGACATTCGCAAAACGTAGGAGTTGTCCTGCTTGCAAAAGATCATTTTAACCCCCCCCGCTCAGATCTGCTGGGTGTTGCTTTTTCACCGGCTGCCGATTGGATCCTGCAAAGAACCTTGTCACAGAATAACCCTGTGTGATCCGAATGCAGAATGGGAAAACTCCGACAGCAATCGATGTTTTGAATGGTGGACTTGGCATCCAGGTTGGCCTGTCCGCAAGTGCGAAACTGTCTTTGTCGAAGTGAGGCTCCATCCCAGCGGGTTTTCCAATGGCAGAGGGTTGCAATCCACTTTTCCCGTATTGGCATGCGACTTTTTAAGCAGTCTGTATGCTGCGACAACAGCGGCTTACTTGTCGTTACGTGGTCTGAAGTTGTTTTAGCAGCGCAGCAACTGAGTCCACGTCCATAATTGCAGTCTCGTTTGTCTGGTTTTGTCAAAATAATGATGTCCAGCACAGTCGGCACCCGGCCAACAGCAAAGAAAATGCAGGACAAACGAAAAATGCAGAAAAAAGAAACAAACCCAATAATTGTGAAGCAGCAAAAAGTGAAAATCGTTTCAGGGGGAACTGGGTCAGACAGCAGACGACAACGACAACAGCGATATTTGTATTGGCGTGGCCTGAGATTGAAATCGTTGCACACAACAGCACGAAGAGACCACCGGGCTCTCTTTTCCCGAATGAAGTGCCAACTTTTCAATAGGACCTCGAATCCGTCCCCGAAAAATTGAGTTCCGGGTTGATGTTTGCCACAACTCCATCAGACACGCAGCATCATTTTTATTCGAAGTGGAGTCACATCAAAACATACCTGAATGGAGTCACACATCCTTGACATTCCGTACTTCCAAGCATCTCCACAAGGCATTTTCACTGTGGCATCTGCAACCGCAAATGTAGCAGCTGTGTTTGGGGCGAAAGTAAATTTTGCCCCAAATAGACCCCCGATTCTGAGCCAACCTTTTTCTGTACCCCCATCCCGCATTGCTTTCTAAGTTTTTTCATGAATGTGGTGGAGTAAAGTTTCCCCACATATGCGCCGAAAATTATAGCATTTCTGCTCCAAATCCATGGACACATAATCTGGTGAGAACCAAAATCTACACGTATTCTAAGGGCAGGCTCCCAAAACTAAAAATCGCTTCATTCCATCTGGAAGCTGACATTATTTTTGTCCATTGCATGAGGAAAGCAAGACATTTCAGGGTGATGGTTCGTCTCATTCCGTTTGCTCGCCGAGGCAGGGACCGGCTCAGTAAACATCATCTGTGCTGCATTAGGACGGTTGGGTAACAACCAAAAATTACGCCAAAAACTTTCCATCAGCGCTACAACTACAAGATGTCCATTCTCTAATAATTGGAACTTTATACTATCAGCTGGGCGAATAAAATGTATTCGTGTAGATGATCGATGACAACTGGAAAACTTGGTGAAATCTGTGTCGAGCATCGGCTACAAAATTGCAATGAATGTTTAATGGTTTGCAGTATAGAGATCATCTTATGGCAACCGTTATTGTCAACGATTGCTGCAATCGTTGACAATAACGGTTGCCATAAGATGATCTCTATACCACCTCTTGCAACAATGCAGAGATACCACCGTTTGCAACATTTCAGTGACAATTGCTGCAACAGATCAATACATGTATCATTGGGCTCTGGATGATGTGTACCTCGCATAGCTATTAAAATACGCAGATACGGGGTCCGCTAGATTTCTTCGAACACTGAAGACATTCCAAGGGTAAGGCTTGAAAAGAAGCATTCAACTTCAGCAAGTACTGATACAGTTTTACGCATTACCTGAGGTCATGCATGTGTGTTTATACGGCACATGTCGCCATTGGTTCTAAATAGAGTTCTGAATTAGCACGTTTGAAGAATTTTGGCAAAATGCCTCTCCAGTACACCCCAAGACGAAATTTGAGCTGACCACATGTGGATATTGGCATGAGCGAAATTGTATTTGAGTGCAAAAGGTGTTGACAATACCGCAGCAAAGCCGATAGGATGCGCCAGCAAGGTACCTATCTGCATGCATGAAACGAAGATGTTGCGTTTTGGAGAGACGCGCATTGTGATTATGGATAAATACTCAGATGTTGATCGATCCGAGAAGCCCAGAATACCACTCAATTGCGCTTAATTGCATTTTAGCTGCGAGTTCAAATGTGCTGAAATACGCGTGATGCAAGTATTTGCAGATAAAAACAGGTCGTCTGCTAACAAGGACCTGAGAGACAAGCGTATTGGTATACCTACATATCTACACGAAACAAACACAAGTCGAAAATGACGACTTCCGCAAACAAAATCAACCAAAGATGACTTTACATTGCGTCAGATCTGAATTTATAATGGTGCTCCATCGAAAGGGCAAAGTGAGTACAATCGAACTGAACAAAAGCCTTCTGCCATGCAAAATGAAATGGATTTTAATTTTCAGTAAATCTGAGGGACTTTGCCAAAACCCACTTTGCCAAAACCCACTCTGCCAAAACCCACTATGGACTTTGCGTCAGGGCGTGAGAGAACCATCTCCCCAATTTTGGGACTGTTGGGAATACGAGGCGATTTTTTCCAACAAAAGTAACAAACAGCAGAGTCAAAATATAATCAAAATGTAGACATTATACACTGATAAAACACTTTGTGCTTGTGTTGAAGCTTGCATCTTGGACGTTGGCGGTGTTATTGACCACCGCGGTTTTGTTTTCTCTTGCACCAGACACGCCCTGCCGAACTTCAGCAACTCCAGGCACAAAACCACGGAGGGATGCACACCAATCGCCTTCAAAAAGCTATGTACCCACTGTGCAGTTGGGACACACAGTTATTTCTTTGCATTTCCGCCAGTGGTACCTATACAATCTAGCATGTCATTGCATATCAGGCAAAACCGGTTATTTTTGTGACACTTTGTACAAACACTTGTTGTACAGCTTTTCCGTTAGCCCCTTGCATTTTCGGCTGCATGCGACCGATATAGCTCAGATTCAGACCATTTTTGCCCAGCAGATTCAATATCGATTCTCGATTTTCCATTTGCCCCTGAATTTTTAAAGCAATATGCAACCCACATCGTTAGACTTGGTGCGTGTTGCCTAGCAGTTTCAACGTTCAGTTTGGTTGGGATTGACCTTGTTTTGGTAAGGGGTAGAAACGGTATCTTTTGGTCTCACCGATTCGATTCTTCGGTGGGTTTTTCTTTCAACGGTAAATCTATCGCACTTGGACGATTTCAGGACGAAACATTCCACAGAGTCCTCCAATATTCTTCGAACACGGGAGAAATTTCTAGGGTCAGGCCAATGTGGGGGCTGTTCAAATTGACCGGATTAGATGCAGTGTTACGCGTTTCACGAATGTCATTGTGTGTTGAGATGCACGTTACCATTGACTTTAAATGCCGCTCGAGTTGGTAACGAACTCTCGTATTCGAATAACTTTGGTGTGAGGTGTGTTGTTAGCGAAACAACCATTTATAAAAGCTCGTTTTTAATGTGTTGGTAAGCCTATTTGTCCCTCCTAAGCCCTAAATTTGTCATCTTTCTCAGCGCTGAGATTGTATCCGAAGACTCTTTTCGGTTGGTACAATTTCGGATTCATAAATGCCACGGTGTAATCCCAGCTTTGTAAAATTCGTCAAAATAACAATAATTATTCGAATATTGTGTCTCTACGTATGATGGGATGGCCGTTTTTCAACATCTTTTATTTCAGATTTGGAGAAAGCTGGCGACGCAGTCTGCAGTCGGAACATGTGCAAGATGATAACTTGAACAATTGATAATCTCGAGTGTGAAACTGAAAGGAAAGAGCGGGTCAGTGGGCGAGGATGAGCATTTACATATCTTTGGTCACGTAGATCAAGTTGCCCCCACCTTTTTCTGACATGAAGGCATTTGTCGAAAATGTCAATTGCTGGCGATGCCATATCTCCATTGCTGATACGTACTCTGTTCATCTCAATGTTCAACAATTAGGGATGTCACACAGGGTGTCCCATTTGTGAAGTCAATGACATTCACAGGATATCGACGCCGAATTTAACAGAAAAATCCGGCGATTGATCAAAGAGATGGAGGCAAATGATGATCAATTTTCGGCGGGAGTCGAATTGAGAAAACCTCTCAAACCAGACCTATTTCAGGTTCTCCCGTTTCGAGTTGTGAATATTTGTGAGATTTCCAGGTTTTTAGTTAACTCTTAGATTTCCTAATTTTTGCCAACTTTATCCACCGATGGGTGCACAATTTAAGAAACCGCAACCTAGCATACATGCATCCTCTCCTTATCCTTCCTCGGTCTCGTCTGAGACCCCATTCTCGTCTGAAGAAGGCCAGGAATTGGAAAAAGGCCAAAACCAGAGAACTGGTCTCTGATTGGCTGGTGCATGCCAAAAAGAACAAGTCGGCCGCATTCGACATAATGATCCTCTTGGTAGACACTGTACTTTCAAAGCGGGTAATTGTACACGTTGTAATTCCAGAGAGGTTGAGTCAACTGAACGGACGTATCCTGGACGAAACCTCAACAAGTGGATTTGCATCACATTCGAATGGTCTGTTCATCTTCATCCCGTGCCGAAATGCGCTGTCGTGCGTGCGCCCACACGCGACACTTTTTGTCGTTTCCATGGCTCCTAGCACCAGAGGCAATGCTGGCATTTGAGCGAGATGAAATCAGTCAACGGCTCTCTCCGGTATCAAGATCCTCAGCACCTATACTATGTCAAAAAATTCTGGTTCTTTGTGACATGTTTAATCTTTTTTTTTTATTGTACTATTCACAACATAGTGAAGCGTCAGAGGATAAAAACATTCAGCAAAAATAACAAACAAACAAAAACAACAATGAAAAAGCAAAGGGCAAACAGCAAAGGCCAGTGATGATGGAAAACTCGACCGATTGGAGCGGGTAAATCGGGATATGATACTAGGCTGCTCTCTGCAGATAACTGACAATGAGAGAGTGGCTCGGAGCAAGTGCATTCCACTCTCTTATGGTACGTGGAAAGAAACTGTTGAAAAACTGCGTGAAACGGAAACAGGGTGGATTGATTGTGCCAACGTTATTTCAATAACGTTGGCACAATCATTGGTGGATGTGCCAACGTTATTGAAATCCTGCACAAGGCATCGGGGAATTTCAAATACGTGGAACGGTATAGCAAGGTGTGGGATGGGAACACGGGCTCTAGTTTAAAAACTCTGGGGAAACTTGTTCAAAAAACGAAAACATTCGGAGAACTTGCTTTGTGCAATGGCCAGAACGGGGAAACATGCAGAGTAGCCCAAAAGTTATTGGCCATAGCGAAAAATTAAATCTGCTGTTTATATAACAATTTGTGATCTGAAATTTTTCTATCTTCTCCAAACTCGGGTGATGCATACGCAGTTTCCATTAAAGTGCTAACATCTGTGGTTTGAACTAGAAAAAGTTTCAGATCAGAAAATATGATAAAAAACAGAAAGTTTAATTTTTGCTATGTCCAAATACTTTTGGGCAGTGCTGTATAAATCGCTGAACTGGCAAAAAAACGGTATCAGGTGCTATCCCAAATTCCGACTAAAACTGGTTCACCCATAAGGAGTGAATCAGATTTTGGGGGGGGGGGTAGGGGAAGTTCCTATCGTTTCCGGAGGAGAGCCCAAGAGCCGTACACATCATGAAAGAGGCCAGAATTAAGATAAGTTGCAAGTTACCAATTCACTATTTTCAAATTATCCACTACATCAATACACAGAGTGACTGCATATGTCGGAAATGGGGACTTATTGTTGCACAGGAACAAACTAAATCTAAGTAGTCCCAAACCAGCAGGAATGTGTTCAAAATGGTCTTTCTTAAGATTTCGGAACTTTATACATCTATTTGCCGCTTCTACGACATATCTTGACGATTCATCATGCGGCAAGCGAAAGTGGCGCTCAAAATTATTAACGGTCAAATGATAAGGCATTTATGTGCTTTGAATATGATTAATGGCAGGTCAACTGACATAATGTCACCCTCGGCGCACACTCGCAGCGTCATTTGACCATTTTTGGGTTTTACGCGTATGTGTCCGAAGTTTTTACACTTTACACGAAAGGCACAAATTTTGATGGATTGTGGAATTCACGTTTATCCCTTTCTGTGTGACCTTCTTGGACGGAAATCCTGCTCAAAATTGTTTTACACCTTTATATTTTTTGTTCATTCATTCAAGTTATGCGTTGTCACACACGTTCGCGACGGTCGTTAACTTTGTAAAATCGGCCACATCGCCTTCTGTCCCGATTCATGACCAAAACCGGTCACCTAAAATTCACGCCACAAAACCCTTTTAAGAATGATAATTACTGACAATCAGCAAGTGAGGTCACTGAGGTCAGAAGCGACCTCACTGATCTCAGAAGCGACCTCACTTACGAGTGAAGTCGAATGCAGCACTTCTGACCTCACTCGCAAGTGAAGTCAGCGCTGCATTGCTGTCCCCCCGGCATCCATTAACCTGATTTATGCTTAGGTTTACTGTTCTCATATTGCTTACCGGATCATCCTTCACAGGATTATCATCCTTACTAAGATCATTATCATGCAAGGAGCATTCTTCCTACTGGAATCTAAGCCACATGTAGAATATACTTGCAATCATACGAGTATTAACTTCTGCGCTTGCTTCTTTTGTCCAAATCTAGGGACATCACCTCCCCAATGGGATGCCCAAGAGAGTATGTTCTTTGACATCCTCGCACGCATGTGGCCTCAAGTCGAAATGGGCTCAGCTTCGAATTCCGGCCAAAAGGGAAACCACCCTCCCTGAAGGTCTTCCAGATGAAATCTGTCAAAATATTCGTCACATCCGTTTCGGATTCCTGTTTAACCTTACCGCTCCTTTGGTAGAATTTCACGTCAAAGTGATAAATTCCAACCAACCTTGAAGAGTTTGTCCTTTTGGAACCAGGCATCTTCCTCCTCCTCAGCTATGAAGGAGTCCAGGTTCAAATCATCCCGAGAACGGGAGAGAATTTTCCGACGAGATACCATGACCTGCAAAAGAAATTGATGAATCAAAGTTGAGAGCCAGGAACAAATTGTGGAAACGGTTAACGATGGGGGAACAAAAATTGCTTAAAATTCATGGAAGCGATGACTGAAACGGTCGAAAAGGATTCGAAAAGTAAAACCGTGGACATAAGAATACGAATAATCTAAAAGAGAATCCACAATAGCCAGAAAATCATTGCTGGAAAATAAAACCATGACCAGAGAAATTCTCGTCCCGTTGGTACTTTTCGAGTACTCGTATATTTTAGACAAATTGTTGAACTCTCGCATTTTCCATAATTTTCTATTAGGACTTTTTCCCTTTTCGCGTTTGTTACAACAATGAATTTGAGCTTTTATTTTGAGAGAACCAAATAATTCTCTGCCATGGTTACAACACATATTGTTGACAAGCACAATGCGGACGACCATTCTCCTGATGTGACTGAAATGTATCCTGAAGAAAAATCGAAAGTAAAACCATGGATTGATCGAAAATTGTGGCCAGAAATGATAGAAAATAATCACAAATTGCATATAAATACCCAAAACCTCATACGTGTAAATACCCAAATACGCAGAAAAAAAAACAAAAAAAAAACACACGAAAAAAACTGTTCAAATAATTCAAAGAATTGATAAATTCCTCAGCACAGTCTAAACAACGATAATTAGTGCATAAAATGCCCAATCATGAGCGAACACATTGGAAATGAAACGCTGGCAAAAATTGATGGATTCGAGACATAAATGAAAAAAACACTTAAAAGATATAAATGATACTCGAATGTGCTTACCATTCGAATTATCGTTTAAACATTGAATTTTATAGGTTTTTCATTATGTTGATGTCCTTGACCACCGCCCAGTTGTGTCAATGCGACAATTGGCCATGCCATTCCGTTAACAAGAATTATTATAGTTGAAAAGTCAATATAAAAAATTTGCAGAATAACGTTAATTTATCCGCAAAATCAGATTCGCAAGACCGATTCTGTAAACTTCAGTTTTGAAAACTAAAAATGCCATTTCAAGTTTTTGACGGGAAAACAAGGCATTGCCAGGGCCATCTTTTAAGATTCCCGTAGGGGGGTGTTTCCCATAGCAAAAGATCTGTACGCAGCCCAGATGGGGCATCTGGAAGCTGGGCCCCCATAATCTGCGGGTTGTGGGGCGAAGCCCTCGCGGGGTTTTAAGGGACAAAGCAACCTGGCCTGGGGTAGAGCCCCAGAAGCTGAAGAAATTTTGAAATTTTTAGATTCAATTTTGGTGTTCAAGCGGCCTAATTTCCCGCCAAGTGAGCAAAAGCAAGAGCCAAGGAAAAGCAAAAGAGCCGCTTGACGGTTATTTCAATGCAATGGGCCGTAAGACCCACCAGGTCCTCCCTGAGTGACATTCCTGGATATTTCCAGGTTTTAATATTTAATCCACAACCATCAACCACATTGCGGAAATAAAAATGCATTTTACGAAACTCTGGGCATGACAATCAATGGACCAGAGTTATAGGTCTGCAAGAAAATGGTTTAGCAAAGCTATGCGGCAAAACTCAAAAGGCTCAAGGAAGCATGACATAAAATTGCAGTCAATCCCACAGCTCAAAAATCATCCTAGTTCCCGAACTGGGTTCTGCCATTAACATAAGGGTAACAGTTTCAGCAAGTGTGCTGAGGGAACAGCCAAACCGACGGTTGCATACACTACCCCCAACTATATTTGGACTATAACATGTCAACTTTCGATGAGAGCAGCAACTTTAATTGCCTTTCAGGCAAGAACGGAAAGCCAAAACCTTTGGAAAAATCGTGTCATGGTGTCAAAACAGGTTTAGAGTCCCTTGTCCCCACAATAGAAAGCTACATCCGACGTTGTAGCTCTCTATTTCTAGCGATCGATCTGTTTCATATGGCCACCGAATTACCTTACACACAGATGCAAAAATTGCGACAGATCAGATTTCAGCGAAAACTCAATTCCGCCGAAAATAAAGATCCTCTTTCTCAACCGATGTCGACTCTGTCACTCCAGGAAGCTTTGTTTTAATCTGTCGCTTTAATTTCTACCGCCTGCACATCAAAGTAAAGGCAAGGCAGCAATGGTTAAATGGGAAAACATTGTGATAACATGCAATAAAGGCAAAGTCAACGGCAAGCATAGAAATAATCCTGCACAGCCATGAATGCTCATGCCACGTTGGGTTGGGCTGTGGCAACTGAAGTAGATATCAGTAGGATTGGGTTATGGTTGTAGGACTGCTGGAATCAATGCGGTGAATTAATGTCATCGGGCTTATCGTGATATATGTAATTTTCGCTTTAATCTTTGTGATCGAGATGAAGCGTCGGCGTGGATAATGGGCGGACCCCGAGAGCAATCACCCATCTTGCAAAATGCATTTTTTCAGGTGCTGATATCCAGTTCAGGAAGTGCATAAACCGAAGTTGTAATCCATGTGCCGCAAGTGCGTCTTCACCATGCTGCCGATAAAATTAATTCAAGTATAACTACGATTGACTGCCAAGAGAAGTCGTTTCTAGACCAGCTCAGTGCTCATGTTTTCAGCAACCAACCAGAAATTCAATGGATTGGTTTTGCTTACAGCCACTGGCAAAAGTGGATCTAGCCACATTAGCACATAACTCATTAGGCAAAAACCTGGGGGACAGATAAACAAAATTCAGGCTGATGCAAAAAAACTCAACACGATCTGCCAAAAGTGTTATACATTTGCTCCGGGTTCTTTTCGTTCAGATCGCCGCAAAATTCCGGTTTAACAAGAAAATGAGGTCAAATGAGGTCAAACGAAAAATGCCGAAATTTACACACAAATCCAACCAAACCCTGCAAAAATGTCCGCGGTTTTACGAGAAAATGAGGTCAAATGAGGTCGAACGATAAACGCTGAAATTTGTCACAAGTCCAGCCAAACTCTGCAAAAATGTCTGGTTTGACGTGATGATGAGGTCAAACGAAAAATGCCAAAATTTACCACAAATCAAGCCAAACCTTTTCGTGTGGCCAAAACAAGCCAAATCTCTGACACGCACTCTTCGGTTCAGATTCCAATGAAATTTTCTGTTGACTGCAGAGCTGAGTTGGGCCATACGATTATGGTGCATTATTCTCCTTGCGAGCCCAAGTTGTGCAACAAGGTTCATGCCTAGCCACCGGCCCTATAGCTGTCAGCTCAAGATGGCAAATTAATTAAGGAGTAGAACTTAATCACCATAATTCTCGGCTCTGTTATGATCCTCCACTGTTTGTTCGTTGTGTTAGGTTCGTCCTATCTAACAAATCCTGACCCAACCTGATCTGACCTAAAATCACAATCCACACCTCGCTTGAAGATAGTTGACCACATCTTGTGCTAATACCGAACCGAGCAATCTTGAAAAGGATAAAAACCGTTAGTTACCTATACTCCAAAATTTGGAAATGAACCACATGTGAAGAAGCCTGGTTTTCTGCAAAACGTGGAGTCCAACAAAAATTTTGCATGGTACAACAATTAATCTACTGACTCTCCTCTATCTATCGGTGTAAAGACATGTCCACTTTTCTGTTCGGAAATGCGTTGAAAAAGCTTGCAAAAAGCAGCTTCTCAGCATTGAAAGCGCTATGTCTCTGCTTCTTCTTGCCATGGTGCGTGCACGTGCGGCACGTTCAGTTTCTCGGTGGTGCGGTGC
>JASGXE010015055.1:0-36976 GCA_030068105.1 Sinentomon sp. SZTP_YWyxl
GAATGAGTCAACCTTCTGCTTCAGGTGATGCCCAGCAGAATTTCACTGATATCATGAAAAAACTGCCGAGTCCGAACCTCTGAGCAATTATAGTCGGCTATACATGCTAAGTACTTTCAAGACGTAAATTGGAACTTTGTGTTTGAAAACGGGGTACCTTTTTTTTGGGCCTCGGTGTATATTGACGATCTCATACGTCACATAAAGTCTCCCATCAGACTTTTTGCTGACGACATCGTGTTGTACAGAGTTATCCATTCCCTCGAGGACTGTGTCGCACTTCAAACTGATCTGGAACAAATAAATGACTGGTGTGAGCAGAATTTAATGGAAATTGGCGTCTCCAAGACTTCGGCCATGTCTTTTTCATCCTCCACTAACCCCCTGTTGTTTGATTATTCTGTGAATTCCGCTGTGCTATCCAGACCAGATTGTGTGAAGTAGGCCTACTTGGGTTTAAATTTTAACAGCAAGCTCAGCTGGACTCCTCATATCCAAAAGATTGTTAAAAAGGCATGGCATCAACTAAGTTTTCTCATTCGCAATTACAATCATGCTTCACGGCGTATAAAGTCAATTCTGTATTTTTCAACTGTAAGGCCTTTGCTAGAATATTCTACCACCACATGGAGCCCTTATCAAAAATGTCACATTGATGCAATTGAGGCTGTGCAAAGAAGGGCAGCTAGGTTCGTAACAGGAAATTTTGCTTTTGATGCAAGTGTGACAAGCATGTTGACTGATTTGGGCTGGGATTCCCTCAACAAAAGACGGTTACTACATGGGCTGTCTGCATTCAGGAATTGCATTGTCAACAAAGGTGGCTGGGGGGATGGGCCCTGGATCTTCACTCGGAATGACCATAATACAAGAGCTAGCAAGGCAATTTCCTTTGTGCCAACTTTACTCTTCAAAAATGTAGACAGGTACCAATTCCTTTTTAATCGCAACCTTTTTCTGTGGAGCGAACTTGCATTGCCAGCTGAAATCTTGCAGTCACCTGAAAGCAATTCACTGATGTCATTTCTTCAAACTAGATGTTTAGATAGTCAGTCTTCATGGCAAAATTACTAATTTCTACCCCCCATTTCTTTCTCTCCCTTTTTTTTGGCATGCTAATTTCTGCATAGGGTCTACTTACTGAACCGTGTGGCCTTATCACTTCTCGACTGAAATAAAACTAAACTGGCCACAATTCAATTGATATCTGCAACCTGCACCAATTTGAACTGCTCACCTCTTTCACTCTGGACTCTTGATGACATCTGCATCTGACCATTTATGCAAGGTATGACCTGTGCTTTTTTACTTTTATTTTCTTTTTGACATTGTATGAAAAATGAACATTGCCACTAACAAATAATTGCCCATTGGCAATTTGTCTGCATCGCCAGACTTCATTCCATTCCTCCACCTTATTTGGAAACCGATGCGCTGTCCTCTTTTGAGCAATGTCCATTTTATAACGTCTTGACGTGGTGCCTGGTGCACTGAACTGTTGCTCATTTGCATCGGTCCATTGGCGTTGGATTTTACCTCCTGACTCCGGACTCTTTGTCCTTCGAAATCATCGGCGGGGGGACTCTGTCCCCAGTATTAAAATAAAAAAAAAATCACTGGGTTTTTAGCAGACGGTGTTTGTCTGGACACCCCTATATGATCAAAGTTACCCCGTTTGACGGTAATTGAAATTTCATGATTGACAAGATCAAAGGCTTTGGATAGATCAAGTGAAACACCACACACAAAATTTCCCAAGATCAAAGTTTTTGAGAATAAAGGACGTAACAGATGATATGGCCTCAGAAGTGGAATAGCTTTTTCGGAAGCCATACTGCCTACTGTGAATAGACCCAATCTATTGGGTCTATACCAAATGTGGGTGGTGCAGGGGCTAATAGGCAGCCTAAAGGGTCCTTCCTTTGACAATCACGAGGGCAGGGAGATTGGGAGGGACTAAAAGGGTGTGACTAAAATGCTGAACCCGCTTGCCCTGCTGGAAACCTGCTTGTCCTGCGCCCTGCGATAATGGTAAAAAGGGTTTGGTTGTTGTTAAATTAGGCTATCCTAACCTAAATAAACCAAACCTAACCCTGCAAGACCTTACCAGCAGGACAAGCAAGACAAGCAGATTCAGTGTTTTACTCATTTCCGGACCAAAATCCCAACATCAGGATTGAGTGATGGGCATGGTACGGGACAAAGGCAGGAATGCATTTTCAGATGTCCGTACAGAATACGGACATCTGGCTTCTCCAATTGATAGTTTTTTTTTAATTTTTATGAAGGTACTCCGGCCAGTTTTAGGCTTGATTGGGTCATGTTCACTTGCTTTGGTGCTTCCATTGCTTTTGCCAGGCTTTTTGACAATGGTCATCTATAGTATTTACATTGTATCAAAATCTGGCGGATTAATATTCAACCATGATCACAATTTGCCAAAAGTGGAAGTGGAGAAAACATTCAGCTATCCACTGGATTTGATTTTAAAATCGGAAAACAAGAAAATTGTTGTTAATTATGGCCAACGCGATGGAATAATGGGTGAGTTACCCTCCTGCCTATCGATAGTTTATTGTTTGTAAGAGGTTTTTGTTTTTTATTTTTTCCCAAAACAGAGGGAAGAAATATTTCCAAGGCCAAAGAAATATTTCCAACACGTTAAAAAATCAGGTAAAATTTCTTTCTTGGCTAAAAACGTCAGTAAGGATATTTATAGGTACCTGAGTATCATATCCTTAAATGAAAATTATTGCTTTGTGAGAAGTGGAAAAGAGTCTCGGAAAGTAGGTAGGTAAGTAGGTACCTATCCTAAAGGCCAGGAGAAATGGCCACAAAGAGAGAAAGATTACCTACCTACTTTTATTCATGATTGTAGCCACATGTGTGCCAAAATGGTTTTGATGATGCTAGTTTTCTAGTTTCTAGTTTTATTGTAATTGTTCAAAAATAAGAAATTAATAACCAATACAATGTATAGTTAGACTCACCAGTTGACCGGAACCGGGTGGGACATTTGCAGGTGAATATAACCGAGAGTCAGTTCAAAAATGCCAGTTCAAAAAAAAAGTTTAAGATCAGAAGTGCAGGAGAACAGATTTCTTACAACTGAAGAACTCAGGGCAGCTGTCAAGCAGCTTTCATCACAACTCCCCCACATGCCATGCAGAAATGGCCTGCTGGATCTGGCAACACATTGAACTGTGCAGTGACAAGGAAGGGAAACACATGGATACGATTGATGCGAATGCCTGACAGGCGAACAACATAGGCCCCCTGTCCAAAAATTAATCTCCCTGAAAAACTTGCGCAACCTGTACTCCCTTCATGGTCATTAAGTTACCCACGACATCTGACCATAGGTTTTGTGGTTAGAAAATGGAGCAAGCAGGTAGATGCAGATGCTCTCTCTCACAGGTCAACATTAGGCCTAGGTACCTAATGTTGGGGCAGGGGAGAGTCAGGAACAATTATTGGACAGAAGGTACCATGGGATAATTTTACATTTTGTCATATTTCCATAAAAACTAGTTTTTTTGTTTGTTTGTTTTTATACCTACATAATATGAGTCGAGAGAAGAGTATTTTGAAATGGTTGAATGGGGTATTTCTGTTTTGCAGGAGAGGGAAACTTTTTTCTCTTGGAAAAATCTTGTCGAATTAATAAATAAAATTTGTGAGAGGGGAATTTGATGTCGAAGTTGATGGAAGATCTCATTTTTTGGTGCGGCCTGATTGCATGGATCTGTGCACAGGGATGTTAACAAGTTGCCGAATGTCGTGTCCACTGTTGCAACAAGTTATGGGGTGTCATATGCCCAATGTCCCATTCCCATTGTCCAGGAATCTTATAAAAACTGCAGGTCCAATGGGACAAAAAATGGTGTTTTTAAAAAATTTAAATTGTGGAAGTTTATCAAAATTTCGCACAGAATGTGCTTTCACTGTGATGCGAACATTCCAAATTATGTGTAAAGAGGCCAGAACCTTCAACAAAATCTGTGGTTTTAAAACAAGGAGGAGATACCTTGTACCTTCCGTCCCATTGTACCTGACTCTCCAGGTTTTTTTTTTTTTTTTTTTTTGAAAAATGGACCTGTTGGTAGCCCAGGTAGGTACCAGAGGTATTTTGTCAGGCATACCTACCTGGGGGTAATTCCATATCATTTCCACCATTTTCCCCAAAAACTTCTATTCTTTGACTTTCCTGAAAAAAATGGCACGAATGTTGTGTTCCAAATGTTTAGGTAAAAATTTTGTCTGCACCTGAAGCCCTCGCGAGTGAGGGTGAAACCGGACATGTGTCTATGTCATCTATGAATGGATAAGGCTCACTCATCACCAGAAATGGTAAATCCTGATAGACCTATTCGTGGTGCACCATGTTTCAGTTGTACGCCCACATTCTTTAACCTGGCACATCTGATAAAAGAACTGATTTTATCATTGTCTTTCCCCCCCCTTTTTTTTGTTTCACGCTCGCAGTTGGCCATGTCCTGTTATCTGTCAATGGCAGTCCTGTTGTTGATGGTAAAATAAATGGCAATGACGATGTGATGACATTCCTGGAGAACAAGGACAACTTTCCATTGAGTCTCAAATTTGGACGACCAAAGGTGACAACAAATGAGAAGATATTCCTTGCCAGTATGTTCTATCCATTGTATGCAATTGCCAGTCAGCTGAGTCCAGAGACGAAGAGCTCAGGCATAGAATTGCTCGAAACTGATGTCTTTCGGATGCACTGCTATCAAACCCCGACTGGTTAGTTGGTTAAGCCTAGACATTTTCCTTTTTGAGGTCTGCTGTTATCCTGGATTTACCAACCCTTTTGCTTGTGACTTCTGAATTTGCCCTCATCAGTTGGTGCAACAGTTGGCCATTTTAGAATGCCAATCCCGATATGCCAAATTGTATGGTTTCTAAACAGAAGTGGGCCTACACGCCATTTGAAGATAGGCTGTGCCTACTCACTTTGAATAGCATATCCTCTGGTGATATAGGCAGTGTTTCCATATCATTGCTTCGGGTCAGTTCGATCTGATTAGTGCCTTTTTCAGTCCAATTTAACTAGGTTAGGTATGTGCCAAACATCTTGTTTAAAAAAAGTGAAGGTACCTGACTACCTGAGGTGATGATCATAGCCAGAGGCCAGAGGTGAATGTCAATTAATTGAGCTTGTCAGGTTAACGCAATTTCATATTTTTTTCTCTTTTTGCAAAATTCTTCCCAACAGAGACTGTGCCTGCATGCGTTCGTTACATTTGTTTAATTTTTTTTTTGCATTTGCATTTTCGTTTGCATTCAATGCATTCGTTTACATGATTACATCTATTTGCAGTTCATCACTCATGAAAATCGTTAACTACAGTGTAGTCCCAGGCCTGTCTCATCTGTCAGCTTGTATCTTTCTTTGCATTTTTTTACTGATTCCCAGGAGTCAAGTTCATTGTTGTTGGTGATCCGAAACAGTGTGGCTTAGATGCACTGCTGAGAAAGATCCACGAACTTTATGCTGATTACACACTCAAGAATCCATTCTATTCGCTGGAAATGCCAATCAGATGTGAGCTGTTTGATTCTAACCTACAGCTTCTTCTGGAACAGGTCGAAAAGACTGGCATCACTAATGTGTGAGCAGCTTGGTATTCGTCCATAGATCCTGAATCTTGGTAGGCTGGTGTTGACCTTGCCCACAGACGTGTCCCAAACAGGTTTGGGCAGCGCAAGGCGTCAACATGGATGGCACTGTAGGTATGTCCTCTCTACTCTTGGTATTTTTCTCTGACCAGAAAGTGGGCCGAGCTTCACCTATGGCCTGATCAAGCCAACTACGATCTTGCTGGTGCCCTGGATGAGATCTTTTTAACCATGTACCTACCTACGGCAGAGGTGGATAGGTATGCCTTCAGGTAGGTACCAAGTCAACCTGAAGGCAGATGCATTAATCAGCTAATGTTGCTAATGTTGATTGAGGCTGAGCATCTTTATTCTTTTCCGATGGATTGTTTCAGCTGATCACTGATCTGAATAAATCATCTCATTTTCATTACCCAGCTTAATTCTTAATGACTTTATCTTGGTTTTTTTGTTCCAATTTCTTATTCACTGGAGGCCTACCTACCTACTACTTGAAAAAATTTCACTTGTTTTGTTGAAAAAATAAAGAGTGATGAAAATTGTTTCCATGTGCCTGTTTTGAATTTTCTGCCATGTGACGGCCTCTGAAAGTTTTGAGATTGGGACAAATAGGCACTTTGTTGCATTCATTGAACAAAAGCTCATTTTAGTTTTGTCAAATTCAGGGAAAGCCAAACTGGTGGTTTGCGTTACGAAATCATTAGGGTCAGGGCGTTGACAACAACAAAAGCAACTGAGTGTCAAAAATGTCCAGGAAATTTCCTGTGAGAACTGGGACATTTCCCAAAATATATTGGGAAAACGGGAAATTTCCCTGACTTCGAACACTTCTACCGAGTTCAGAGCGATCGGTTAGGCCTAGTTCACCCAATGTATCATCATCTAAGTGCGATCTGAATTCCATATGGCTATCTTATCTGCTTCTGCTTCAACGATGGCAGCATTGGCTACAACTTACCTACTCCCCATGCACGATTACAAAAGTCCAGAGATGAGATGATTTCCAGCACAGTTTACGGCCATGATTCTGCAACAGTTGCAGCATTAAACAGGTGTTTTCTGTGGTGTCATCACTTCAATATAAATAGGCCTAGTGGTTAAAATATCAGTCTCACATATTATGATCTTTTAGCTGCCTGACTTGCAATTGAATTCTGATTCTGGAATTGTGCGGGTGTTCAATTCAATTTGGCAAAAATAATCCTCATCTGTTATTCCATTCAACACAGGCAGCTATTTAAATTTAACTGCCAATTTCAGAAACAAAGAATAGGTGCCTTATCTTTTTAAATACAAAGAACAGGTGCCTCTGCCATAATTCCAACACAATGAGTGAGAAACAACACTTCTGAATTGGCAATGGAGCAAAAAGCAGATTTCAGATGGGTTGGTAACTGTGCCGATCTTTCATAACTCGCAGATCTTGCTGTTTCAAAGGAACTTCTGATAATATTCGTACCTACCTGCCTATTGTAAAAACAAGCATTTGCGATTTGGTGTGATGGATGGGTGGAGTGACGTTGACCAAATAAGAAAAGAGAGAGGAGGGTGTGTTTATTTTAGCAAACTGTGACTCATCCCCTGTTCTTTATCACATGGCTGTTTGCTTTCAAACATGCAGTTTCAGGACTGTCAAATACCTATTCCCGATGAAATTTCAAAATTATTGAGGGAATTCAAACTCATTTGGCTGCTTTTGGCATTTGTCGCCCACTGCAGTGCGACCACAATGGCCAATGCTGGAAACTTTGCCAGTTTAGAATTTCATTTGCCAACAGTCTGGAAATACCAACTTTTTTCCAAAATATTATGCACAGCATCGTTGTGGCCTGCTTGGTTAAAACTGACATTCACATTTTAGACATCCCAATTGTGAAAACACATGACAACTTGTGCCCTTTTTCAACATTCTCATCCTGGGCATGAGGCTGAGATTTGTTCACACTGAAGTTAAAGGGAAACAGGCGGTGTAAAAAATTGTTTTAGAGCACAAATGGTGACAGTGTTGTTTGGTAAATGGCCAAAAATTTCTTTGGAATAGACTTTTCTGTCAGGTGTAGTTGTGAATGATCTTGTCTTCTCGTGACAATTTTTTTGACCAAGACATAAGACCAAGACACAAACTCTTGGCATGTAACAGTTGTTACTATACTATACTATGTTGGGGGCCACAGGCAGTAAAAGCCATTGGACGTGGTAAACCCCGGTCAGACATGCATCATTTTTTTGCCTCGGCAATTACCACGACAACAATCAAGTCGTTGTGTTCTTTCACCGAGGCAGCATGTATCTTTTTGTGTTTAAGATAAGACGCCGTCGCGATCGGCAATAAAAAAGAAAACATGGTTTCAAGTGCAAACCATCGGTGCAGAGAGATTGCGGTACAGTTTTAGAAACCCATGCTGGGTATTGTCAAGAAATGTGGCCAGAAAAATAAAAATAAAAGAACAAGGACCAGGTCAGGCGACGTGAAGATTCCAGCATGGCATTGTCCAGATGGTGACAGTTTGACAGCAGGCTCGGATGAATAGATAACACAACAACATGAAATCAATTTGGTCACAAATATATCAATTTCGATAGGTACCTCAATTTTCAAAAGGAAAAGGCACAATTAGCATGTTCAGCATGGCTTCATCTCCATGGCTCGTGTGTTATTCCATTGAGTCGGTATTGATCTGAGCAATTTTGTGCAGCAGGCAGGGACCAACAGCTGAGGGGAAACATCTAACGAACTCAAATTTTTCGACATTGCCAGGAATCGAACCTGGGTTCTTTCCTTTCCATGTGATTAGAACGTCGTTCCGAGGCACCAATCACTTGAAGATGGAACAATCATCGCAGGGATCACACCACATAAAGTCCAATCAAGAAATGGAATGGGCATTTGGGTGGGGTTGTATTTCCCATTGAAACTCACCCTCAAGTTTAACACTATTGTTCAATAGACGGATGTATCTTTCAAAGCAAAATGAAAAATGAAAAAGATTTGAGTGCAGAAATCCATTGAATTTGCATTCGAGTTGAACCTGAGGGTTTAGTTGCAATGGGGAATAATCCGTGTAATCATGTCACACGGTTGGGTGATCCTATGATTGACGATTAACCTTTTTGCTGCCAGCAGCTTAGAAATCCTGACTGGGTGAAAGTTGGGCAAATTGGATGATGTGGAGCTTTCTATTTCCATTGTTTTTGAGAAGTTCCAAAGGGTTGTAAATGTTGGTGCGAACAAGAATGAAATGTTTCAAAGAAAGAAGGCGACCATCTGTGGTTGAACACTTTTCAGTTCTTTACACGTTATTACACAGACCTTCTTCCTGACTATTCTCTGGAGATACCAACATGCTCACCATTCTTCAGTTCTCATCTGCAAAAAATTCTCATCTTCTGCTGAACAGATTTTCTTTCCATTTTCTTTTGGTTGCCACGGAAGGAACTTCGATTCTCAAGTGCCCCAACCCAGGATCAATTTGGCTTTTAGGGGGCATGAATACGAATGGCCTACATAAAACAGCCATTTGCTATGTAAGAATCTGAAACCAAATATTGCCTGCTAAGGTAGACCAGGCTAACCCTCCCAATAACTCGAATGGAGGTAGTGTTCAGGAAGCAAACATTTTTGGAATTTATTCTTAGCTTGTGGAGTGCTTCACCCCTCAGACCCTCTCCCAGGGGTGTGAGTTCAATGCCCATGGCTATGTGCGAGGAGACTCGATTCTACAGAAACCGTGGAAAAAAGTTGAAAAAAAAAACCTGAATATTTTGGGAATTTCTTTCCAGAAAATTTGTTGAAAGTAACTCTGGATTCTGGTCTGGAGGCATGCTTGAGAATGAATGTGGTCTGAATTAGAGATGTTTTGTTGTGCCAGCTCTTGCTGGCAACCTTTTCCCAGTCGGCATATTTAAATGACGAGTTTGGAAGTCCCAAGAAGAGTTCTCAATTTAGCACAGAAAACAACCTATTTTTCATCATTTTTCAAAGAAAAAGAAACTATTTTTTCTCATGCACCGCAGTGTGAGACAGATACTTCAGGCATGCAGGGTGTCCGAAGATGAAAACCCGATCTGAAGATAATCGGTGCAGAGTGGGATTAAATAAATACATGGATCGTCTTTATGTCTCTGACTGACAGCCTTGCTAGCCTGGCAGACAGACGACCGGGAAAAGATGAAATAAAAAAAATAAATCATTTCAAATACCTTCCCCTTTTTCCGCTGTGTTCCTCTACCTTTCACAATTTTCTGAACGTGTAAATTTTAATTTACATGCAAGCCAACATTGAGCTTTGTTGTTTCCATAACACTCCTAGATGGACCAACTCTGGTCCGTGACAACCACGGCCATGGATGGTACGCATCAAACTCTGATCTGATATTATCCCTGTTTTTCTGAACAACTGTTTGTGTGTTAATGTACCTACACTGCTGCATGTAGGTATCTTGAGAAGTGTTCAAATGGAACAAAAGAGAAAAGCATGTTCAAAAGGAGGAGGAGGTGCCAAGAGAGAACAGCAGTGGACTAGTTGAAGTACTTGATGCAGTGATCTATCTTCCTTATTTTTGTCTTTCATTCATGGATTTCAAGGCAAGTTGATTGCTTGATGTGCTCGTGATATCTTCTAAGCTCTAGAATTCACTCTCTTTTAGGTTTCTTTTCCCCTCCTCATTTTTCGGTGCACAAAAAGATGGGTGAACCCAGGAAAGAGGAAAGAATGCTTGGGAATATGAATGCATTGCCTCTGGATGCTTCTGACCCAGCACAAGCAGCCTCATCTGAGGCTCAAAAGGTAGCATTGGCTTGGCAAGAACAGCTATCCTGATTCCTCGTTACAGAAATTTTGTCCCTTCATGCCACGCTCAGAAAAATTATTCTTCTGCACACAGTTCAATTTAATTTGCTGATTTACTTCAGAGAATGGCTTTATTTTAACATGATCAGTGATATTTTGCAGAGGACGAATTAATCTAGTTTTTATCCTGTCTGGATAAATTACATGTTGTTGTGATTTATGTTGTCTTGGCGTCACACTATGACAATGCCTTCTGGTTGCTATTGTTTGTGCTACCCAGATTGCACTGTAATTTGCGCAGGAGAAGTCCATGCAAATTAAAACTAATAATAATAATAATCAGTGGCTAATTGAGGGCCAGAAGATAGACATAACCATTGATAGAAAGCTCTACAAAAATAAGGTTCCAGTTCCTGCACCTCACCTTCCTGACAGTACGGCATTCCATTGTGGTTTAGACTAGGTTAAAACGGTGTAAGCTTGAGAAATGTGGGACATTTCAGAGGAACTGACTAAAACGCTGAACCTGCTGGTAAGGTCTGGAAGGGTTAGGTTAGGATAACCTAATCTAACAATAACCTAACCCATTTGACCAAAACCAGCAGGACAAGCAGGTTCAGCGTTTTAGTCACACCCCATTTCGGAGGCAGCAGCTGTTGAGAATGGGGCTTGCCATGCTCCCAGGGCATCACGTATTTCAAAACAAATAAAAGTTTGGACACAGACTTAGGCAGTGTTTCCACGGGCGTTTTTTGTGTCGTAGCGTGTCGCGGCGTGTCGTCGAGGCAATGCTTTTTAAATGAGACTGTTTCCACGGGCGTCTTTCTGCAGCGGCGTTTTTTCTGTCGTCGAGAGTCGCCGTGTCACGCCGATCTCCCTCGACGACACGCTGCGTGTGGCGTGATTTTTGTCGTCGAAGTCCAGAAGCAATGCAATGAAGTGAATGGGAATCGTTGGAAGCTGTTTCCACTGGCATCAAAACGAGCTGATCTCGTGCTGTCCATACACGCATCCACTCATTTTTGTCTCGCCAGCGCGGTTCTTTTGCACAGACGAGGCACAGACATGCATGCGTGGCTGCTTTGCCTGTTGTTTCCTGTTGTTGGTGTTCTTTGTCTTTGACGAGAACAAGCTTCTTTGGTTTGTTTCGAATTGCAGTCGAAGCAGTGCATCGAATGATCCCACGAACATTCGGAAGAAATTGAAAAAGTTCTCGGGATCTCCCCTGAGTGCCGGATACAGGTTGAAAAAATTCTCTTCCTGGGGCCTTGATGCAACAGTGGGAGGATGTGTCCAAAACCGACACGGCCTTTTCCGGCGTCGTCTCTGCAGGTCCCACAGCAAAATCACTTGCTTCTCATTTGGAGCCATGACTGGACAAAGCACCGAACGTTCGGAACAGCCAACTCGCTGGCACCGACTGGCTGAAATGTGCTTGTACCGATTTCACCAATTGCCTGCAGCACCAACTTTAGCAATTTGCGTGTCGTAGCAGCATAATCAAATAGCCAGCACTCCGGAGTCGGTCGCAAGTCGTCGGTTTTATTGCAAAACGCCAGTCGCGACGACACGCCGCGACAACGAAACGCCAATGGAAACACAGCCTTAAACAGTTCGTTTCGTTGTAAACAAATCTGCCACAATACCTACAACACATACTCACCTAGGATATCTATTTGTTTCCACAATTTTGTGACTGATTCTGTTCTGCCTTTTTCTTCTTGGTGTTGATCCACCAACAGCCAACATCAAAATGAACATTTGCTACCAGTAAAAACAAGCTGACATTTCGGGTTTTCATTGAAACCGGTTTCTCAGCGATCACACCTGCAATCTTGAAACCCAAAATGTTGATTTTGAATATGTGCTGCCGTTGATGATGGATGATTTTCAATAATATCCCTCAGATTTTAACGTATGCATTTGTGAGAGGGTTTCTGGATAGCCTTCGTGGTACATTTGCTCTGTATCATCTGGACAAGAATGCACGTGAGCAGGAGCAACAGAGGCAGATACAACTACAGGCCAAACAACAACAGCATCAGCATCTGACCACATTGGCCAAAAGGAGAACTCTGGCCGCCTCTTCTTCAAAGGACGGAGGTGATGTCAATGTGACGAAGAGAAGCCAAGCCAAGAACAGGTTGGCTGACAAGAGAGATAAAAGTTATTCAAAGTTGTTCATAAAGTTGTGGATTCATTCTTTTAAGTTGACATTGTCTCCTTCGGTTTTGAGTCTCACAGTGTGTGTTTCAGGACATCACTCTCCCATCATCAGCTGCAGTTCAGGCTGCTGAGCAGGTGATCACAGCAAAGGCAATGTCAAAACGGTTGATGGATGGTCATAGTTGCCGTTTTAAAATATTGCAGGGCCATCTTCCTTTCCCTCCCTCCCCCTCCCCCTTTCTATTTCTCTCTTCATCACTCACTCTTCTTTGCTTCCATCGGTGATAGCATAGACCTTTGGACTTTTTTTGGTTTCCAAGTGCAGTTGGTCCTCCTGGGGAGCGCCGTGGTTGCAGGTTCCCATCCTGTTCCCTGTTAAGGGAGATTGGATAGACGTCTGCGTCTGATACACGGTTTATAAAACAGATGGTTGCCCCCCCCCCCAAAGAGCTCATCATAGATATCTTGTGACAGCACCGGAGCCAACTCTCCATTGTTGAACTTGAAAAACTGGAAAAGAGAAAGTCGAATTTTGCATTTGAAACCCCTTCGTCAGACGGCTATCTGATCTCCCGACCAAGACAACCACAACACAACACAACCATAACACAAACAAAAACACAACAAACACAACCACAACATAACCACAACACAACCACAACACAACCACAACACAACAACATAACACACAACACAGCCACAACACAATATTTGCCTGTACTTACCTTTTGCCTGTACTATGTCTTTTGACTTCTGTATTTTACTGCCATGCATCCCTGCATTTCATACAATGTGCATCTCCTGCTGCTTAATGTTTTGTTTACATTTGTACTTGCTGTCTGTTCTTCCAATCGACTTGCACTTTCTGCTTACTTCAATTGTGACTTCGATTACATGTCATGTTCCTTTGTCTCTCCTGTTGAGCTCAGGATGTAATTGTATTCTGATATTCCTTCATGCACTTTCTTGGTCTTCGACATGAAATTCCCTGTTCAATGATGCTATGCTTCATATTGCTTTCTCCAAAATGCTGTTTTGTGTTTGATGTGATTTGACTTCGATTAAAATGATCCCGTGTGTCTGCTGGATTAACAGGCGCACCTTCCCCGTGTTTTCTTTGTGCCGTCTTTGTCTCGTCCCCCTCCTCAGGATGGGACACCCATGACCACTTGAGAGAGGTTATTTGTATGCATGCTTCGTGTCACCACAGTACTCCACTTACCAAAGGACCGGCGGCGGCCATGAGTACTGCTTGGCGATCTTAATCTTAATCTTCCAAGTGCAGTTGGTCCTCCTGAAATTACATCGGTTCGACATTCGATAAGACTCAAAAGCACTGGGTAGGTACAGAGGATGAAGGCAAAACGTAGAATTATCCATGACCATCAGGCAATGATTGAAACCCATTTCTGCGGAGGCAAACCCATTTTAAACCATTTTCGTGCAATTAGACCCATTTCCTGTCGCATCAAACGTTCAATTTCAGCAGGGTCAACTGTCTCAAAAGCGTTAGGTAACTCGGAAAGTCGGGTGGGCTGGCAACCTTTCAATTCCGTCCCGTTCACATGCATGAATGTGTGGATTGTAAATGCTGAATGTCTTCCATGCCCAGCCTATCGGAAGCCAGAATCCTGCCCACTGTGCACCTAGATACTTCACCACTTTGATATACACTCTTCTGAATGTGGATCAGCCGCAGGTTCGCAACACTTTGTTTCTTTCCAGCGTGATGTCTGCTGGTTGTTGAGCAGACCAAATATCAAACAGCTGTTTACCTACTTCATCAGCTTGACTCCTCCACCCCACCCCTCCTCACAGATTCAACCATACGATAATTTGAATTGCATCAAATTTTGTTTCTTTTCATTAATGCAGGAATCCAGCCTCTATTCCACCCCCTCTATATCGGGCCCCCAAATCCTCATTTCTTTCCTTTTTTCCTTTTTCCATTTTCTTTCAACTAAACAGAGAGCCGCAGGTCATTCAGCGCATTCTTCAGTGTTGTCTCCTGAATGGTGGTGTGTTTTGGGTGAGCATTCTTCTCTTTCACAGTGTCTTCATCCCTTCTGTCAATCTGGTCATTGTCTATCTGGTTGGAGGACGAAGAGCTGGTGACTCATCTTCTTCGTTCAGTCATCACACGTTGTGGCTCTGGCTGAAACCAGCATTGCAGTTGGTTTTTGGTGCATTATGGGTCATGCCTCTCTTTCTGCTCAGTCGTCTGGTCAACAGCTTGTGGTTTCAGGCAAGCTATCTTACTCTCATTGCTCAATTATTTTTTTGTATTTTCTCAATGGCCTCTTTCATTGTTTTGTTCTGATTCATGCAGCTGCGCCAAAGAAAGTGGTTTAACAGAGCAGCTAATTTCCAAATTCCAATTTGTCGTTGCAAGAGAAGCTGTGTGAAATTTGTAATGCTCAAGCCTGACCTCTTTTGTATTTTGTTGAAAAAAATGGGTTTCATGGATGTTCTACCAGAATACAATTTCTGTCCTAGAGTGGTACCTAGTCAGCTGTGCGTTTCCATCTCTTTCTGATGACTTCTTTAGAACTGAATGTCAAGACTTTTGGCTGAAGGTGCCCGTTCAAAAAATCGATTTCACATCACAGATTTTGACAGTGGATAAGTGCTCGTGAAATCCCAAAATGCTAGGTTTTATTAAATAATTGTGTCTGATACCCTTGTCGCGTTGTTCGGTGGGTGCCCAGACAAGGAGCCAGAGCCAATAAGTCAACTGTTTGGGCCAACGGGGGGGGTGTCTTTTGGGGAAGAATTGCAGTGCCTCAATTTATCGCAGCGCCCCCTCAATGTCTCTTCACTTGTAAGACATCAATGCTCCTGACTGTGTTTGGATCACATCAGTCGTGAGTACTGTGTACTCCAAATCCAAGCCGGAACTAAAACTAGAGGCACATTAATTTGCTTTATTCCTTTTTCCTATCTCCTATCTAGGACATTGCTGATTCAGCATACAGATTCAGACGTGGACGTCCGCAGCTGTTCATTTCCATCAGCAAAATAGTTGCTGATAACATTTTCAGTGTTCTAATTCAGGCTCTGTTCTTAGTCCAGGTTGGTTGGTTTCAGGTTTGGCTTTGGATCATGTTTCTCTTCAGTATTTCAGTCCTGTTTTTCAACATGGGCTGACCAACACCCGCTCTCGTTCCAGGTTAATTGAGGTCAGTCGGAAAGACATCAGAAAGTTATACGGGGTGAAACAGTTCTGTTCCCAGCTTGTTCTGACAGACCTTTTTTTTGTTTTCGGTTGGTGCTTCTTCTGTGACTGCCATAGCTGTGATCCAATTACGGTCGCCAAACATCACGGCGATGTATTTCTTTCTGTGGGGATATATCCCGGGAACAACTTTTCAAAATTAAACCAAGGAAGGTGGGCATCCTTGGACTTCAAGAAAGGATTGAGGTCAGAAGTCCACAGAAATCAAGATCTACCAGAGATCTTGATTGTAAAGAGTGTCTCAATCGCAGGCTTGGAAGAGAGTGTATCAATAAGATGGATGCCGTTTTGATCATCGTGCAGGTCAACGCGGCTACACTGAATTTACTGGGTCGGCTGGTTTATCATGCCATGCAGGGATGATAAATTTGAATGTGTGGTTGGTCCACCCAGCTGTTAACCTAGTCTGTTGACAGTGGATCTTCCTGGTCCCTGCATTGCAATATGTGGGCTGCGAAGGTGTGTGTAAGGATGTCTACATAGCTGGGTGGAGTGCAATCAGATCCTCCTGTTAAAAAAGACGGTGAGTGGGTGGTTGGTGGTTCTGCTGGCTCTCAATGATTCTGTGATGCCTAGGACTGGAAAAGGGGAGAGGGCCTACTTACTTGCAGGTGCAGTGCATTCATTTTATGGCTGGTCTGGGTTTGAAATGAGCTGTGCATCTGCATTAGCAAAATGGAATACCTGGTTCATCCATGGTGTGGTTGTGTGGGATGGCATCAGAACTCAGAAAAGAGCTAGAGTTGTTTTTTGATAGCGATGTAGGCAGTGCTTTGACCAACCTTTCATTTGACCTTTGAAGGACCTGCTCTCTTTCTTGATAATGACATTTTCATGTCCTGTGCTGAGTTAGGGCATGGGTGTCATACCTATCTGCTTTGGTCTCCACTTTCAGTTACCCATCGTTTTTTTTTTCATCGCCGATGTTTTGATCCATGTGACTTGATCTTCATCAGAGTGTATTTACTCATTTATTACCTACCTAGTCCACCTCTCCCTTTGACCTCCTCAGCCCATGCCAACACTAATTTACTCATTCATATCATGATGCAAATTGCTCGCTCCATTCACCTGGCTCTTGGCACCAGTTCCACCGAAATTGGGCAGAGCAGATTTCTTGGAGTTACCAGGGTGTCAGTTGTTCACATTTTGGTACTCACCAAAAGAAGGGGGTGATGTTTTGTGTGCATTGATATGTGCAATTACCATCTCCTGAAATTGCAAACAATTAGAAATGTTTGACACTGTTTCTTACTTTTTACATTATTCTCTCTCTCTTTTTTGCAATGAATCATTCGGTGTCTGTCGATATCTGAGTATCTATGACTCTTATCTTTCTTTCCATCATTCTTAATCTATTTGCAGAGTATGCTTGTCAGTTTGGTGCCTATTGTTGGTCTGAATCAGGCCCTTAGCATGCTTCACTTGTGCCTTCTCTACTCGCTCTATTCGTTTGAATATCACTGGTTCAATATGGGATGGGAACTTCACAAGCGTCTCTCTTTCATTGAAAACAACTGGCCCTACTTTGTTGGCTTTGGACTGCCACTGGCTCTCATCACTTCACTGCCTTCGTCCTACATAGTCAGGTGAGGTAGGATGGGGTGGTTGGTAGGTAGGTTAACTTTACGTTACCCGGTTCGCTGTGATCTCTCATTTTTCTGCATTGCTCTGTATCCCATCAGAAATTTTTATAACATCTGAAAATAATGATTTTTTTAGTCAAGAACATCAATGGCTTTCAGGATGTTCATGTCGAACAGGAATTCCTGCAAAAGGATTGTTCACATCTAACGAGAATTTTGTAAAAAGATTCTTCACATCGAACCAGAATTCTTGCAAAAAGATTGTGCACATCGAGCCAGAATTCCTGCAAAGAGATTGTTCGCATAGAACTGGAATTCTTGCAAAAAGATTCTTCACATCGAACCAGAATTCTTGCAAAAGGATTGTGCACATCGAGCCAGAATTCCTGCAAAGAGATTGTTCACATAGAACTGGAATTCTTGCGAAAAGATTCTTCACATCGAACTAGATCGGCCAAATTCCTTTCTATCAGCATCGACATTCATGCTCCATAGGTTTCGCTGTGTTTGAACAGAAGCCCCAGAAGCCAGAGGTATTCCATTCAGAATGGAATACCTATGGTTTAATAGCCATATTTTGAAAACTAAGTGCCATATAAATTAAGAATTTCCTTGCTCCGGCAACAATCACCCCACAGCAGGAATTCTGCCAACTTCATCTGCACAATTCGATTTGCCAGTATGTCAGTCTGTTCTTACAACAAAGATTTCTGCTTTGCCATCCAGACATGATTCTGTTTATTCATCGCCGTTGCAAAATAATTCCTCCCGTTCACTCTTTCTGTTCCATTCCATTTCAGTGGCTGTGTTTTTTCAATGACATTTCCTCTGTTCATCATCAGTGGAAATGAAGCCAATCCAGTGGTAGTCAGTACTTCCTGGTGAGTAGATGAAGTTGCGGAGGGGGGCACAGCATACAAATTTCCTAGGTTTCCTTAAAATTTTCACCTTTACCTGTCAAAAAACATCATATGAAGCTGTAAAAGGTGAATACGAACTAAGATTTAGAACAATAACCCATAATTTTGACCAAAAATGCCAAGTCTCTTGACTTCTTTTCATTAAGTGATCTAGACAAAAAACTGACTTTCAATCAGTCTTTTTCACCAGTTTTGTTTTTCGGTGCAATTTTGAACTTTTGATCCGTGTTTCTCAGCCATTTTCAAACGTTGATGGGTAAAAATCAGATAAGTGAATGAGATATCATGAATGAGTGATACGAGTCGGAATTTCAGATTTCTTATTTTTCCAACACAACTTGTCATTTGACCAAACTTCCAAAAACGCCATGGAATGAGAAAAAAAAACACCAAAATTCTGGCTCTGTCTCTCATTTCTTCATGAAATTTTGATCATTTTTGCATGCTCACACTTTTCCACTTTTTTCGGAGCACCAATGGAAAATTCCGGCAGCAGATTTTTTACAAATGTCTGCCAAACCTTATTCAGGTGAGCTAGGAGGCTGAAATATTGTACACACACTTCTGTGATGCCCCCAAATATACTCACCAAAAATGAACTTAATCAGTTGAGAAATACGGACTTTGAACCCCCCCCCCCAATGTAATCGTTTCAATCACACCACACCAAATTCATTTTGACAGCTGAGCCCCATTTCTTCTCAAGTATGAGCATCTGAACAACCTAAGGGAAACTGTAGGAACAACTGAAATTATCATTTGAACTTTGACCTCTGTCTGTATCTAGGCCGCATTTCATTATTGTGAAGTTGTCCACTGCTGGGCAAAGAATTTTGTGCTTCAGTCATGTCATAGGCTTGAAAGGGGGTAAGGAAGGGGTCACGCAGACAGGTGACATGGCAGGAAGGAGTCAAGTTGAAACCTCATATCATCTGATAAAACAGCTTCATGTCCAGGTCAGTCGAGACAAAAATGAAGTATAACCGGTGAAAGTCTACTTGCCTTGCCAACTGGACCATGTCTTCCTTGCTTGTTGATACTATGACCATTGATTGAATTGATGCTCTGTTGAATAATTGTCATTTGAGGGGTCAGCTCACCTGACATCGACAGTGCAAAAACATTTGCCAAAAATGGCCGACAGACACCCTTTTGCCAAAAGGATGAAACACCATCAACACATCAATTGTCACATGGCCAGCCTCCCTTCCCTACCTATACTGTCAGAAAATTAATTCTATTTTTTCTGCTTTCTATTCCTCTCCTCTCTTTCTTTCTCAGCAACTTCCCTCTGCGTTTGTTTTCTCCTGTGGTTGCACTGTCGAATGTCATCTTCAGTAAGACAATCATCAAGAAGTACGACCGAAGGGCGACAATGCGACCGAGGTATTCTTCCGGTGGTGAGGACTGAGAAGCGGAAAAGGAGAGAGAGATACAGCAATGCAGCAGGGGTCGGTGCACACAAAGCAGGGGGACCCTACCCACTTCGGTCACTTCCCTTCCCCCACACCCCATACCCCAACTTCTTTTCTAATTAAGAAATAATTTGTTTTAGGCTTATTGTTTCTGCGTTCAAAACAAGATGTGCATGAAAGAAAGAGTTGATTTTTAAATTTTTAATATTTTTGGACATTAGGTAGCTTTTAAAAATTATTTGCTTTGTCGTTGATTTAGTTGAATAAAAGTACTATTCTTCTACGTTCTGTGAAAGTTAGAAGACTTTCATTTGCCAGTAAAAGGGGTGTTTCATTTGCGATGAAATAAACACACTTTAATTTCTATCCAGGAGATTTCCAACTGAAAAGCAGTGTTGTCTGTTGTGGCAGCTCAGTAAAATGGAGGAAAAGGGCATTGCTTATTGTAATTGTAATTTAAAATAATTTGCCTGGACACAGTCCTGCGCAAATCAGCATTTAAGCAGGTGAACACCCTTGTCATACAGCACGAAAATAAAATCAACAGTGACAACTTAAGGGATCAACACACACTTCATGGCATGGTATCATAACTCATGTCTATGTAAGCCGTGGGGAAGACTGTCCTGCAACCCCATGTAAAATATTCTTCCGGAAGGTGCTCACACTCAAATCCTCACCTTTCCCAAAAACCTCTGCATTTAAAGAGTTCCACTCGTTCGCAGTTCTGACACTGAAGGAATACTTACGAACGTCCATACAAGCACGTCTGGTTCCCAACTTGAAATCGTGATCATGCCTGCCACTGTAAGAAGGGAGAAGCAAACTCTCCTTGATTTTTGACCAACCAGCAACATTGTTGCATAACAGAGCTATGTGAGGGGGAGAGGGAGACACTTTACGACTGTGCAGTGCAAATACCTATGCTATAAGATGTCCCATAATCCAAGGACAAAGTAAGGTGCAGTCGATGACTGGTTGCATGTTCGTCGGGTAATCACTCGCTAGAGACAGCCAGCCATCTTTGGAAGCAATGTCACATCAATTTTGCTGTTGGGTGGGATGTCCATGGATGTCCTGTTGGGTCTGGATTTCACTTTTCGGTGCAAAAACCTTCATGCTCATCAACAACCCGTTATGAACATATTTTCTGTTTTGAGTCCGTGAACTTGCCTTTCCTTCCTTGTCAGCTGCAAATTAAAGGGATTTCGCTGCAGCGATAGATTTGTCTTCCTGATGTGGTGTTCCTGACAAAATGTAATTTTTGTTTTTCTCAATGAATGGCCACGTAAATGGTGGTACTGCTCCTTGAAAAACATTAAATTCATTGACAGAAAGGGAAATGGGAGTCACGGAGAGAACCTGAGTGGAACGAGGGCTGCGTGGACATGGAAGGTGAGCTGCAAAGGAGGGAGAAATCGCCAGATGCAGAGAACAACTACGTACAGGGAGTAGGGGATGGCAGACAGAGATTAGTAAACGAAAGATGAACAGAGCAAGCCAGCATTGATAAAGTGGTGTCCAGATGAGATTTAATGTTGTCATTGAAAATTGAAAGCAAAGATGAAGAATCATTTTTACTGACTTGGTTGTGGGATTGCAGTCTGCTAGAATAGCAGTTGCCCCTGAATTTTTTCTTCCATGGATTTTCTTTCGGTTCCCGATGAAGATACCTCGATCTGAGGGAACTCTAGAGTTGGACATTGAGATTGGTAGCATGAAGTGGTGGGGATATGATGTGATATGGAGTTGGTTTTGGATTTGAATTGATTCCTCCCCTACCCTGACTTCCAGTTGCTGGGACAGATCAGATTTCCGTTCTAAAAGAACACTAAAGTTACTGAATCCAATCCATTGGTGGAGTGTTGTTTGGGTGTTATTGTCATGTGTTTGAAGCGTTCTTTCTTTCTTTGTTTTTCCTTTGAATAATTAATGCCAAGAAATTGTTCTTCTCCTCAAAGTTGAAAAGCATTTTCGTTCCCCTTTTGCTCCATTTCTTTGTCTCCTCTGTCAGGCAGGCAAGAAAACAAGAAAAAAAAATGCACCATGATTTTGTCAAGTCTGACAGGTCTGACAGCTGATGATGGATAAATCTGCCAACGTTTTCCAGACTGATAAAACGTGGCATTGTTAAAAAATTGGCTTTTTCTGACCTCCGTAAAAATTTTCAAGCTGCCAGAACTGTCGGTATCAATTCCATAAATATTTTGGGAAAGTAGGGGGACAGAGGACAGCAGTGAACCTTGGTGTTTTTTGTCTGCACCTGCACTCACTGTTGTGGCTTAGTTGAGCAGACAGACCATAGCCAAAGTCAATTAATAAATAGCAAGGAAGGGGTCAAGGATTTCATTCCACTTGAAACAGCTCTAGTGAGCATGGCTTCTCCACGGCAATGATTGATTGATACCCTTTGAAAAGTGACCATAAAAAAACTCGATATGGCCCTTCAATGACAAATGTCAATCACCATGCTGCCATGTGATGTGTCAGTGGCAACTAGCATTCAGGGACTCTTGAGACATTCACGCGGCTAATCATACACACGTTGTCACTTTTTACTCAGCTTCTTCCAACAAGATCATAGAGCTAATTCTATTGATATTCATCATTGATTTTTGTGGCAAAACTGTGTTTCGGTGCATAACATTGTTGTCAACCAACCAACCAAACAAAATCAACATTTTCCTCTGTTTGGGTTTGAAGGAAGGAAGTGTCACTTCTTCCAAGTATTTTTTTTTCCGTTTAACTCTTTTGTAGTGCCCATGGCTCAGGGTTTGTTTGCATTGATCTCCTATTTGAGAATTTTGTTTGGCAGATGTCGCATGTGCTGGAGGCAGTGCTGGCTGATGTGAATCACATTACGTCACTCATGTCACAGCCAGGTAATACCCTTTGAGGCCGGGGACCCTTGTTGCTCGGCAACCGATCAATCAGATAATGTTGCTGAAGAGTAGCTTCTGGTCGTCCGATCAGAAGCTGATTCTAGACTATGCATCCCACTTCCAGTCGTTTGATCGCTGTTGTGATGTCGAGATCAGGGGCAGGAGTGGTCTGTCTGTGCTGAAGTTGCACCGACTTATTCTTGGATCTATCAGGTTGGTATTTGTGTGTGATAATGTCACCTCTGCAGTCAATGTTACGATGCTGCTGGTTTGGAGGTGGTCTGTTTGGTTTGATTTGTTCACCCAAAACTAAACAGGTCCATTGACCATTTGTATGAATTGTAAACATACAAATGGTTGAATGACTTCTTGTCCAGGCCGAGAATGGGTAAAATTGCCAACCTGGTTAAATTAGCACTTGCACAATCAATGTTTCCTTTTTTCTTAAGAAATTTTTCCCAGAGCGGAAGGAATTGAGTGAGGGCACGTGAATTGAAAGGTGGTAATTTTTTGCAATAATAAATCAGAGAGAGAGGGAGAGAGAGAGGTGGTTACAAAACTGTTTCACAAAAGTGTGCCATCATAATAAAGAGTCTGATGGTTGGGACGTTCCAGAAGTGACTATTGGATCCTCGAACGCACAAACACTTGGTCCCACAGACACTTGGATCCTCCAACAAGAGGATCCAAGTGTTTGTGGGCAATAATGGGTGATCCTGATCTTTCAGATCTACAAGAAAAGCAAGTGCTAGGTATTGGCATTGCTGGAATCTGGTCTGTGATATTCAGGAATCTGCTGATCAACCACAGTCTCCACACTTTTCTGTTTAAAATGTCCTGTTTAGTTGCAAATTCACCTTTCTTGATGGACAATAATTCTCCCTTGTTGCAGTATTCAATCTCATGCCTGTGATCCCCAAGTGTGGGGGAAGTTTCAGATAAAAGCTTCGTCGTGCATGATGTTCTCCATAAGTGCCTGAATCTGATATTGCCGCTTGTAAAATACAACCACTGCTTCATTCGCTGTGTGCCATTTTGTTTTTTTTTACTCATGCAACATCTCTCGCTGAAACCTTCGGATCCAAAGAAACCTGATATTGCTGGACGAGGGAGAAGAATTATTGATCTTTGTTTCCACGTAAGACATGATTGGAAATCCAACAAAATTTATCGTCCTTCCAATATCCTGTTCTTCGGTTTTATTTTCTTTTTCTCATTTCTTGCATTTTCAGTCCGTTTCTGTCACGTCTCCTCCAGGATTCGCCACTCTTTGAACCAGCTTCCATCGTGCTACCTGATTTCGATGATGACCTCCTGAGACTACTCGGAAAATTTGTCTATATCGGAAGTGTCCGCTGCCATGCCAGGTTCCAAACGAAGCTAATCCAACTTCTGGACACCCTCCAGATTGAGAACATAGACCAACAGATTACTGTTGAACAATGTGATTCAGATGATCTCAGCGACATTGTGATCGATGAGGCCGTGACTTTTAAGGCCGAACCTGGATACTTTGATGAGGATGGAAACAATGTTGATGTTGACATTGATGCCATCTGCAACGATGGCAGCTCAACGGCTGCTCCTGCCGACACCCATTTCAACGTTTGCGGTTTGGATCCCCTCTCCCCACCTAAAACGTCTAGCATCACAAGTCCTTGCCAGCAACCACCCTCCGCTCCCCGCCTGTCAGGTGGGGAGGGAGTCTTCTCCTCCCAACAACACGGTCAGCACCGTGATCATCCTGCAATGGCCGGATTGGGCAACACAATCCTTAATAGTGAGAGCATACGTCACCATGTCGACCAGCATCTCGGCCAATTTGCCAACAACGGCAGCAGTAACAATACCCACCGTCATTTGCCCAATGCCGTACCTACTATGCCGATGCCAAATGGATTTGGCTCAGTTTCAGCCGTTGGCAGGCCGCTGGTCAAGATTGAAGTTGGAACTGTGAACATTCTCCAAGGTATTTCAAAATTCTGCCAATTGGCCTGGGTAGGTAGATATTCAGAGATATCATAAATGAGGGTTGGTGATTACAGATCTTAGATTTGTTTCAAGAAGGTAGGATGATTTCTAGATCCATCCAGTTTGGACCAACGGCAGTCATGTTGTTGAGAAAAAGACCTGTTTCACTGGAAGGTGACCAATGATGCAGTTGAGAACGGTGTGCATTCAGACTGTGTGTGTGTTTGCGCAAGCATCATTTCTGCACAAGAATTCTCTTCCGACTGTCTAGGGGGATCAGATGATTTTGTCTTCCAGGAAAAATATGTGAATGTCCTTTTCTTAACTGATTTCGTTCATTGTTCATTTTCGACTCCACCTGGTTTTTCTTTCTTAAAATTAATTGGTATACGAGAAAATTAATTTGTAAAATTAAGAATCTCCATCAAAGATTGATCCTCCTTGTCTCCTTGGCTCAATGCCCTTCGGGAGCGAGGTCTGTGACCCGTTTATTCTACGAATATCTGTTTTATTTCGCTGATTTTAAAATTGGCTTAATTTTCAGGCTGCTTTTTGGCTACTTTGCACAGAAAAGCAAGCTGAGACAATGTTCCAATTTTTGCCGGATGAAATATGACCGAACCTGAAGGAAGTATTTTGCATACTTAAATTATCTTATAATAGCCAGTTTGAACCGGTCGTGCACAGATTGGAGCAATGTGCTATCACTTACGAAACGTAGCTATTTGAGTTACGGACTGGAAATAGGACAAATTTTGTTTCCGATCTTGCAACTAACCGCTCTAAGAATCATTAGATGCTACGTTGTCATGGACAGGACTTCAACAGCACTTCGCAGCTGGCATTTACGTAAGTAGAAGCTAGGCTCAGCAAAAATGTTGAGAATCCCGTGAAGCCAGATTCTCTCTAAATGCATGTCCGCTTGCATTGCATAAGTTGAGCAGAGTGATAATGCTCTAGCGGCAATGGGGAATACGGGCATTATTCTAAGCTTCAGTTATGAATCGACAACATTAAAAGTCTGATGATGGCAAGTTAGGATAAGTGTGTGTTGTGTACAAGTGCAAGTTGCTTCATGTTCTATTTTAGATCATGGAACTTTTTTTCTCTGTCAGGTGACTTGTCGGTGTCCAATTTCCAATCTGAAAGTGACAACTACTCCATTCGCAGCTGATGATATTGCTGAAAAAGATAGTCATTCCGATGTCCAAAACAACTAGTTGTAAAATACAAAGAAGCCGGGAAATTATCATACTGGTGGCGACAATAGCCAAAAAGGTCCAGACATGCGATCGCAAAAACCGACGCTACAAAAAAACCATTCGAGATAATTGAATTTGGTTTTTTGCATCTTTTTCTCGGAGTTTCTTCATTGGAAGCCACAAAAAACAACAAAAGTGAATTTTGACCAAAATCTGCCAGATTTTGTCCCGGAGTCCACCCCTTAATTTTCAGGCTGCTTTTTGGCTACTTTGCACAGAAAACAATCTGAGAAACATATTTTTCCCAATTTTATTGCCGGAAATGAAATATGATGAACCTGAAGGAAGTATTTTTTTAAATATTTGTTAGTGCCAGGTTTTGAACCCGGGTCGCTTGCACCAGAGGCAGATGTGCTATCACTTTACGAAACCGTGCTATTTTTACGACTGAAATAGACAATTTTGTTTTCCGTGTGCAACCTGACCGCTCTCGTCATTTGATGCTACGTTGTCATGGACACGACTTCAACAGCACTCGCAGCTGGCATTTACGTAAGTAGAAGCCTAGCTTCAGCAAAAATGTTGAGAGAATCCCGTGAAGCCCAGCTTCAAATGGCACTCCGCTTGCACTTGCATAAGTTGAAGCAGAGTGATAAGCTTAGCGGCAATGGGGAATACGGGCCATTAATTCTAAGCTTTAGTTATGAATCGAACAACATTAAAAGTCTGTGTGTGTCAAGTTTGGGTGTGTGTGTGTATGTGTACAAGTGCAAGTTGCTTTATGTTTCTATTTAGATCATGGAACTTATTTTTTCTCTGCAGGTGACTTGTCGGTGTCCAATTTCCAATCTGAAAGTGACAACTACTCCCCATTCGCAGCTGATGATATTGTGAAGAAAGCACAGGTGCATCACCAGTCACCAACTTCAGTGCATGAGAACAACCACAACAGGAAGTCCGCGGAGGACAAACAAGTGCTGCATGGCAGACCAAGCCAAGCTGACCAGGGCGGCAAAGACAGGAACAGCAGCAGATGGCTCCAAACTCCCTCCCCATTTCCAATTCTGAAGACACATGCAAGTACCAGGCCAACACAACAAAGCTACTCTATCTCCAGTCCGGATAATTGGGTGCAGAGCCAAAGTCAAGGGCATGCTCCAGAAACTGACCCACTCTCCCTCTTGGATTCAGACTGCTCTCCCTCCGTTGCAGCCCAAAGGCTGATGACTGATTTGAAAGAGAGATCAGAATCCGTCAGTGAAACAGGCAGTATCAGCATAAAAGCATTTGCAAGACTCATGGATAGGCACAAAACGGTTGATGGTCCAGGACAGTTGGCTACTCACCATGTGGACGGTGTTGGCATTTCGTTTTCTACTGCTGGCTCTGTCTCGTCGCAAGGTGCTCCCGCTGCAAGTGGGCAATCAATGAGTAGGAAAATATCTGCCAAATTATGTTGCCGCCACTGCGGGAGAAAGTTCTGCAGCCAAGATGCCTGCCGCATCCATAGTTTCCGTGTGCACAATGACAGAACGGTTTTACTCTCATGTAGTGTCTGCGATTTTAAAACTGCATACAGATATAACCTCAGGAGGCACTCTCGCGAACATCAAGAAACGTTTACATACAGAAGAATCCTTCCTGCCAATCTCGAGCCTGAAGTTAGTAAGCCTGACTTCGGATCTTTTCCGAATGAGAGCTTGGCCTCAGCGGCCATGTCCTCCACCGAAAGGGGTCAGTTGGCTTCGAGAGAGATTTCTACGGGAGCAGGTGTGACTTCATTCTGCATCTTTGGAAATAACTCAGAAATGATGCGACTCTATCAACTTCCAGCTGCTGTTCCATCGAGGTCTGAAAGTGAAGGTGGGATAACTGAAACCACTGCCAAGGACACCAGGTCACTCCCAATTGTGAGTCGGTCGTGCATAGAAATTAAGGGCACTCACACGTCATCTGCTACAAAAACGTCGGAAGATCAAGGATCCTCACCAAGAAAGAAGCGCAGGCTGTTGATTGATAAAGCCAGTCTGTCACCAGCCATCCAACAGAGCAAAATTGAACAGAAAATATGCAGAAGTGGAAGGATTTCACGTCGTCCAAGAAAATTTTGGGATGAGTACGTTTCTGCTGACGAGACGGCATCTTCTTCTGGCTCTTCAAGTCCAACTGAAAGAGTCGGTTCTCCGCAAATGTGGGACGAATATGGTGATAAAAATAAATGGTCCATTTCGATTGTGCCGAAACCAGAGAAAAAAGAGAAAGTACCAGATTTCCAAAGGAAATGCTTGGAAAATGCTTTTAAATCTTGTGTCAAGCAAACTTTTGCAGAGCTAAAAACTGTCCCAATGTCCAAGAGCCGAGAAGTTGTCAGTGTTACTAAAACAAGTAATTCACCGATCTCTGGGACATCTGATAACTGCACCATGACCTTTGATGGGTCGTCTAAGAACTTAAACTTTGTCCATGGAGCCGAATTAGCTGGCAATGCTAAAATGGAAGATAACATGGTTTGGCCCATTGACAGACCAATACCATGGACTGGAGAACTGAATTTTGGCGAATTCCTTCGACGTCGACGCCTTGGAGTGAAATCTGTTGAAACAGCCACCGTTGATTTAGTTCGTGAAAGCCAAGTTCACTCGGATCAACACCAGGCTGAGAAGAATGATCCTTCTGCACAGATTGCACTCTTGATGAAGGGCAACATCAGAGACGTGCAGCTTGATGTTGACAGTGTTGGAATTTCTGTTGACTCACCAACACACTCACCGGACAGTTCTTCCAATTTGTCAAATGCTTCCTCACATGGGGATGACGGCAGAGTTCCAAGCTTGGCGAGCGAGGCATCCGGTGATGTTGCAGACGTGGTTTCGTTCACTCCACTTGACGAAGACAGTGGCGACATTGGTGACCGCCGATCTGTGAGCTCATTCCCCAAGAGTACCCACTTTGCCACGTCTCATTGTGTTATGGTGGAGAAAAACAGAAAAGCAGCTGATTTAAGCATTGTTCCAACTCATCACAAAATCAATGAAATCAGCCAGAAGCGTGTTCCGGTACGAGACTCTGGTTCGTCTTCTTCGTCACCTGGAAAGAGCAAAAAGAGCAAACGACATGTTCCACTGTTGGGATTTCCCCACGGCACAGAATTATCGGAGCAGCCACCTTCCGAGACGGTTGTGATTGACTACGAATTGTCTACCAATGGCACACGGGATGATCCGGCTCCCCAATCAGTTTTCGTCAATGAAGACATTTTGTCTATTCTCGACTGTTTTACATCCGGTTCCAAGCATTCTGGTGAGCAAGTGCAGTCACCAACGAAAGCCACTGAATCCAGAGTTGGTGAATGCCATGATGGAAACTTTGTCTTGACTGGTTCACCAGCAGACGGTGGGAAATCAGCTTCCGGTAATAAAAGTTGCTCTTCTGATGTACAGGAACTTCAACCACCAAATTCTGAAGTTGAATATTTCAACTTTGAAGAGGTTGGCGTGCAAGTTGTTGAAGTCTCTTCTTCCAATGATCTCGCAGATAGCAACTTGAACATACCTGACGAATTGGTTGCCAGACGCTGCAATTTCTTTGCCAGAACATGATACTGGCAGAGCGTCCAGCCACATCAACCCCAAATCAACTTCCTCTGAACCTGTACCTCACCGTCAGTTACCACCTAGTCCAAACAAGCACTTCAAGCAGAGCAGGACAGTTGTCACAGGTGCACGCACCCCCCTTCTGGAGATTCGCAAGTTTTGCGTAAGGAAGGATGTCTTTTCCATTTGCAAGATCTGTGAAAATAAATTTGTTGTCTTTGCACACTTTGCACATCACTATCGAGCCTGCCACGGCACTGTGCACGATAGAGAACCTTATCGGTGTCCAATTTGCAGAAAAGCATTCCGATATAAGGGATACCTCAGCATTCACCTGAATCGGAAGAACTGCTCACCGCCAAGTGGTGATGCTACGTATGAGAGGTGCCTCACCAACAGCCCCGTTGAGAGTCATGCTGTGGGGCAAGGGGAGGATGGTGTTGCAAGAAAAGTTCAGGGTGGTAGAGCTCTGCCTTTCGGAGATATATCACGATCAAAAGCAAAGTCTATGACCTCTGTCATAAATGAAAGGAGTCAGAAGATGAAAAAGACTCCGGCTGTTGGTGGAGGTGGCGTGACGATGCAAAAGACCTCAGTGAAGATGAAAAAGACCCCGGCCATTGGTGGAAGTGGCCTGAGGATGCTAAAGACTTCGGTCGTAAATGGAAGTGGCCAGAAGATGCTGAAGAGCTCGGTCGCAAGTGGAAGTGGCCAGAAGATGCATAAGAACTCGGTCGTAAGTGGAAGTGGCCGGAAGATGCTCAAGACCTCGGTTGTAAGTGGAAGTAGCAAGAAGATGAAGACAACGGTTGTGAGGGGTGGTGGCCAGAAGATGATGAAAAGCCACGTCGTAAGTGGAGGTAGTCAATATATGATGAAGACACCGGTCATAAGGGGCAGTAGTCAGAAGATGAACACCAATGCTGTACGTGGAAGTGGCCAGAAGATGATGAAGACCCCAGTTGTAAGTGGAGACCAGAAGAGCATGAAAACCCCGGTCGTAAGTGGAAGTGGCCAGATAATGATGAAGACCCCGGTCATAAGTGGAAGTGGCCGGAAATTGATGAAAACCCCGGTTGTAAGTGGAAGTCGCCGGAAATTGATGAAGACACCGGTCGTAAGTGGAAGTGGCCGGAAAGTGATGAAGACACCAGTCGTAAGTGGAAGTGGCCAGAGGATAATAAAGCCTCCTGTCGAAAGTGGAAGTGGCGTGAAGATTGAAAAGGATGAAAACAACCAAGTGGTTGCTATCAGTGCTTCATCAAATGAAGAAGAGGGAATGACTGTAAGAAGAACAGTTGAATGTTTGGAGGTTGAGCGTGAAATCAGCAAAGAGACAGATCAAAGCCACAGGATTGGTGATGATGGTGATTACGCAAACAGTGAGGAAGCCGTAACAACTGCTGTTACAGATTCGGATTCGTTGGAGAAAGATCTCAGCTATGATGAACCCCTGGAATTGGAGTTTCCAGAAAATGACATTTTACTCGACTGTCCAGATTTTTCTGCCGTCACGTCCTTCGATGCTGACGACGACAGCATAAAGGAGATTCGTTGACTGTCTATGACCTTGATGGTGATCTATTGACGTCCAGCTGTGACGTTACAGTTCCACTGACACCGTGGCATCATGTGACAGTGGCATCGTGCTCACGTGACACATTTCAGAAATGCCCTGTTCCGTGTGCACTTTGCCCAGATGTTGTGATGGAGTCGTGGGAAATGCTTGAGCTCCACCTGTACCATCAGCACATGTCGACCATCTCATTGGTTCTTGTCCACAGCTTTCCAAGCATGTTCTTTGCCAACGGAAGGCAGCTGGGTGCAGACGGTAGGTTCTCCTGTTGGCTCTGTAACCATCGGACAAAACTCAGAAGACAGTTTGCATCTCATCTGAAATTGAAACACGGTTTGCCTGAAGATGAGTATGGAAACACCAACAAACTGAACAGTGTTTACTTCTTGCCATGCTGCGTCAAGTTGGAACGGCTCAAAGTGACACCACCATCATGATAGCTTTTTCTTTCTTTCTAATTCCTGTATGTGGTTTTTATCAAAATGTATTTTTTTTTTCATCGATGATTTATGTCTTTTGTGCTGTTTGATTTAAGTTATGCTCATTTTGCACCAATTAATCTTGTTGTCCAGACTCTTATTGTGGATCTTACAGAAAATCATGCCACCTTTCCTCATCAGAAGCAACGACCTTCAAAAAAATGAGCAAATGCAACAAAAATCCCATTTTTCTGGGGAACTTATAAAGGAAGGATGGGAAATTTGGCAAATTGTTCAACTTGAGATCCACTATTACCAGCTGAATTTGACAATTCACTCCACTCCACCCGGAGCATTGAATCTGGCTCACATTCAATCTGATTGTAGTGCATTGAAATCACTAAACTCGCCTGACAAGAGCTGTTTCGAATTACCTTTTTTTTTGTTGTCGACAAATTTCCAATCATTTTTTCTTCATACCTACCGACGATTTATTTACATTTTTTTTATCATGGATGTTGCGACGTTTCGACCACTTCCAAACTGATCTGCGTTGATTGAGAACGACCAAAACGTTAAAACTTTTCAGTTAAACAAAAGCTATTTGAGATCACTCTCACCAGAGTGAGAATTAGCCTTAAGATTGATTAAGATGAAGACCAAACGTTAAAACTTTTCCAGTTAAACAAAAAGTATAATTTGAGATCACCTCTCACCAGGTGAGAAGTTAGCTCTTAAGATGGGATGGGACGGGGCCATGATGGTCCGTTTCGCCACAAAGTGAGCCAAACTTAATCCAATGAAGTGGCGAGTGGAAATCATCCAACAATCCTGTCGGGTAAGAATAAGAGCAGCCTTCTCAAGTGAGCAGACCTCTCCTAAGTTTCCTCCAATCGATTATCTTCCTTCCTTCCTTCAAAAGTACAACAAAAAGGACACCAATATTGTTTCCTTGTCTCTGTTGAATGTTTTTTCTCAGAAAGCAGATTTCTCCAATTATTTGAACTGAATGAAAGTCTGGTGCTTTTGTGGATTTGCATCATTCATTTAGCTGATTCTGCTACATTCTCTCAGAAAGAACATGAAGTGGAACATGGCATGTTAAACATCTACTTGTGTGTATGGTCCTAGCGAACCTGTCCATTTTTGCATACAAAAAGATTTGCAAGGTTACATCTTTGTTCAAACGAATCAAAGGTTACATCCATCAGACACACCTCACCATGGACAGGACAATTAGTAATTAAATCCTCACTTTACAAAGGCATCTTCCATATCTTCTGCCCCTGTTCAAGGGTCTGTTTATCTGGTCTTGAAACTTTTCTGAACCGCCCAGTAGCTTCGTTACAAGTTGGTGAGATGGACAGGGGGAATGCCAAACAACAGTTGTCTCACTCTTGCAGAGCAACCGAAGGGCTTCCTTTGCATGTGTAAAATTATTATTACTGAGAGTTTTTGCACAGTTTATTTTTCTGATGAAAAAGTCACTACTCTGGGCAACTGCCCAGCCCAACCAATGGTAACATACCTTTCTTTGTATCAGTCCAAAGAAGGGCAATACAAAGCATCCAACCTCTCATCATCCAATCTGTCTCGGAAATGGTGCCATAAATGCCAAACAGCATGGTTCCCCCCAACCTGAAGAGAACCATGCTGTTTGGCATCTTTATGGCACCATTTCCGAGACAGATTGGATGATGAGAGGTTGGATGCTTTGTATTGCCCTTCTTTGGACTGATACAAAGAAAGGTATGTTACCATTGGTTGGGCTGGGCAGTTGCCCAGAGAGTAGTGACTTTTTCATCAGAAAAATAAACTGTGCAAAAACTCTCCTACGAGACTGCCAGTTCGGTTATCTCAGTTGGTTTCTGATACTTTGGCAACAGAAGCCAAGCTGATGACATTTTTACATGTGGATTTTGAGTATGCTTTTGATTTAGTTTCGATTGATTCTGCAAAAAGAGATGCTTTTCACCTGTTCTTGGTCAGCTGCAGGGTCGAAATGGAGGATCGGAGCACATTTTTTCACATTCACTGAACATGTTCTGTTCATTGTACTTCTGGGAGTCTGTCCTCGAAAAATGGCTTTCGTGCGGTGATCCACTGTGTTTCGCTTGCTCCGTAGAACCTGTCCTGAAAATTTGACGGTTCTACGGTGAAATCTTACCCCTCCCCATGAATACCCCAAATGAGCCCATTTTTGAGGACTTTGGGTTGCATTACATAGAATTTTTTAAATTCATATACATAATAGGTGGTGAATGGTTCTGAAACTCACAGAAGGCATGATGAGTTTATGAGAAGCTGGTGCTGGGACTCTTCTGCCCACACTTTAAAAATGAAAAGAAAGAATTAGACACGCACCTGGATCGATTTCGCCATCTGACTACGATGGCATCTTCTGCAGGTCCTGCAGAAGATGCCATCGTAGTCAGATGGCGAAATCGATCCAGGTGCGTGTCTAATTCTTTCTTTTCATTTTAAAGTGTGGCAGAAGATTCCAGCACCAGCTTCTCATAAACTCATAATGGTGGTGCCCAAAATGAATTCAGAATCCAAACTTACAGTTGTCTTACGACCGATGCAGCACTCCCCATAAAGAGTTGATGATGTAGAAGCCGTGCGTGCAATCATGCCATCAGCCAATAGGTACAAACCAAAAGTGGTCGTAAAATGACACAAAAAGTAGGACACAGCACCAAAAAACAGGCCCTTGACTGAATTGGGGGCCCGGAGCAAATTTTTACTGATTAATAAGAATTTATTTTGCCAGCAGGGACATCACCAATTTTGGCGAAATGTTTTCGGGACACCCTGTATATTGTGGACTTTTTGTGAGGTGGGGTACTCTGTCTGGTTGAGTCTGACTGGACTCCAACCTGACACCCCTGATCAAAAATCCAGTGAATGTGAATTGCACAAAGACAAGCACTCACACCACACCCAGCCATCCCCGAAGAGCCGATAGATGAAGGGGAGAGGATGTTATTGATTCAGCCTGGGGAGAGGATGTTATTGATGCCTGGGGACTGGGGATTGTATGTTATTGATGCCTGCATTTCCATGCTTTGGTGTACAGACATGAAAACAATAATGAACTCATTTTTGGGGAAGGGTAGTCTGTCCTATGGTTGTTCTTGTGATGAATGCAGTGAAAAAAACTTTTGTGCCAAAAGACAATGCCACATCCATTGGCTCTACTGTACCTTGTAAACTAAATTGTGGACAGGACACCCAACATGGGTACATCATTGTTTCTGTGACTGTAGTAGTCTGGTCCCACCTGACCACGAACGAGAACAAAGGGTCCCAGAATAATGTGCGCACTTTCTCTGCTCTGGTTGCTCCCCGTTGCAACTTGAAATGGGTTTCATGAAGGTTAGATCGAATGAATGAATGGTGTTTGGTATGGTTTAGTGCATTTTTTGATTTCACATCCTCAACAACAACTGTTCAGCTTGAATGAAATTTTGGCATTCTACTCATTGTGACACACAGCCTTTTTTAAGTTAGCTTAACCTGCCCTAACCTAACCCTAACTTAGCCTAACCTAACCTTTTGGTTAGATCAGGTTGAGTTGGCTATAAAAAGTTGTGCGTCACCAACGAGTAGATTGCCGAAACTTCATTAAAGTCAATTTGACACCTTCCAGTACAGGGATCGCAGTTCAACAAGATTTCATTAAAGAATCCTGGAAATGGAAACCTGGAGATTTTTATACACAGTTGACAAGCGTTACTGACCTTCTTTGATGCTTCACCTGTTTCCAATAATTGTCATCATGGAACTTGAGGTTTGGATGGCATCACACCACACACACACTTGCGGTTGGGTTTTGTGCGATGCATTCGAAACGTCGCGTTCCACGATGTCAATTGGAGACAAGTAAAGTGCCATGTAACTGTTGTTGAGAATTAATTAGTGAGAAATACACAATTGTGCACTGTTTTTTCCTCGTCAAGTCTTCTGGCTCACAGCTCTGAACACTCAAAACAACACCCCACTGACTTAAGTCATTCATTTGAGAGTGCAGCATGAAACTTCGGTCAGGAATGATTTGGAGGTCGTGGCAACCCTCCCACCCCGTCCCAACCTCCAGATTGTCATCTGCAGGTTGGGATCTGATCCGACCCCCCCCCCATTTCCCAGATATGGGCCCCAAACCTCCAAAAATAGGGCTGAGGTTGCTGTAGCCAAATATCTTCGTGTGGTTCCCATTTTGCAAATTATACCTAAAACAAACTGGAAATGAAACATTCCGGGGGGAAATGTACCAAGGCACACCATTTCCCAGATGTGTCCCCCAAAAATCTACAAAATCTGCCCTTTGGGGGTCCCATTTGGCCAGACAGGAGGCCTACCAACATCGTGAAATGAACTAGTTCTTGCATCTGCAAGCAAAATTTCTTGTCCGTAACAATAATTATCGGAACAACAAATCCCTTTCATGCAAACTCCCAGACCCTTCCGAAACGAAAAAGTGAAGGCCCAATCCTCCCAATCAGCATTCAAATTGCAGAAATTGTTGTTGCTGCCTTTCTTGCTTCGCATTTGCCTCGCTTGCTTGGGCTAGAGGCAGTAAAGAATAATCCTTATTTTTAATTCAAAATAAGTTCTGAGAGATGGCGCCACACGTCTTTTCCCACTTTTATATGCATTTTTATATTGAACTACATTTCCACATGCTGCCCATTTCCTCCATATTGTGTTTGAGAGCTGTGGTGAGTTTAGGCTGATGTTTCAGTGTGAGGGATGCGTGCATTCCTGGAGGAAAAATTTGACCTTCACCACACGAATCTCATCTTCAAGCCGATTATTCTGGTGCTTCAAATTAATTTTTGGGAAAATTCTCTGTCTGGTGTACCTCAAGGTAGTGTATTGGGTCATTATTTTGGTGGGTCTCCTTGGAGTACCTGCAGTTGTAACAATCAAGATGATGCAAGGATACAAAAGTGACAGAAGAGTTTTTGAAAAACAGAGTTGCCACTGAAACACTCTGGGTGTCAAACTGTTTGAACGACTGGAAGGAAAAAGCATGTTGTACCAGATTAACTCAAAAGTGATGAACCTGGTACAAACTAATCTCAATCCGATCCAGGTTTCCTGCTTATCACATTCCATGATTCTAAACATTGGCTCCCAGGAGAATTGCTCTTTGCAAAGTTGCGTGCGTGATCTATGTATTGTGTTCACCACTGAGTTGACATTGAGTGACAAAATTAAATATCATTATTCACTGGGAGATAAGAGTCTTTTGCCACAAGTTTTTTTTATTTGTAGTGCCATGTTCTTGGCAGAGGGAAAACCCATCCCCCGAAGGCCAGATAAAAAACCTTCCTTGCAGCCTGTAAGAGCTGTTGGCCAAATAAAGAGGGCATGTGGAAGGGAATCTACCAGGAAATCCTTTCACGAAATCCTCTCATCCGTGTCAGTCTGCCACATGCCGATAGCACAAAGCACTGGATTGTGCCACCGAGAAGCCAGGGAACGAAAACTGGAATCTTACAAGAAGTTCAAAACAATCTGGACAACGGCAAACGAAGTTGTTGATCTGGTGGGGTTCAAACCAACATGCCACAAT